>SJYB01003399.1:55481-94197 GCA_006408585.1 Antidorcas marsupialis
GCCTCTGCTTCCTCCAGCCTGCTTCGCTGACGGCGACCTGCCCCTGGACATGGAAGCCAGCGAGCTGCTCTCGGACACATTTGAAGTGCTCAGCTCAAAGGAGATCAGGCTGCAGGCACTCAGGGCCCGAGCAGATAGGGAGCAGCTGGGGGAGGAGGAGGAGCTGGCCCCGGCCCGAGCGGCCCTGCAGGAGTCGCAGAAGAAGCTCCTCTCGCAGGCGAGTGCGCTGCTCCCGGGGCCTCGGGCTGCCCTGGGGCCTCCCCTGAACCCCCACCCTGCTCGGGGCTCTCCTCTGCCTGCGCCTGTGGCTCCGGTGGCTGGTGTGTGCCTGGCCCCCTGGTGGTGTGTGTGGACATTACACCCACTGATGATACCTTTATTAAATGGGTGGGAGGCTTGCTGTCACCTTCTGGGTGAACTCTCCATGCTCATGTGTGCCCTGGCCCACGACCCCCCACTCTGCAGCCCGCTGGCTCTGGTCTCCAAGAGGCTGCACTTCCGCCTGTGGGGCCTCTCCCCACCCAGCCTGCCCTGTGCCGCCTGCCCAACCAGAGTCCCCCAGACACACACCCCGCCCTGCCCCTTCACTCTCGGGCACCCCCACGGCCCCTCACACCTTGCCAGCCTCACATCATGACACACAGCCTGGTCTGGAAGTAGCTTGAAGGCGTGAGTTCTTGGCCCCATTTCTGTCACCCGGGAGGTTAGCCTGGTGTCCAGTGCAGAGAAGGTACTGGATGATATTTATGGAGTGAATGCATTTAAACCACTTTTTAAGGCTCTCCCTAACTTAACCTCTGCTCAGACTCATCTTTATTAAATTACTTCTTGAGTCTTGGCCCTCCTGTCTCAAGACCTCCGGTAAGTCTTTAGAAATGAGTGGACTACAAGCAAAAAACATACGCTAGCGACTGTAAAAGAGACAAGCGTGACCTTCAGGCTCTGAGGGTCATCTGGCGCACAGGGGCTAGCGCAGGGTGCTGTCTCTAACTCTCAGGCTTGCGCAGACACCTGTGCTCGGTGCTCATTCTTGGTGAAGGCAGTGTGTGACTACCTGGCAGATCTCCTGTGTACAGAGTTTCAGAGAGGGGCCCACACCCTCTCCAGGCCCGGCCCCTCCTGTGCCGCCCCACCTGCAGGGACACGGGCGTGCTCGTGCGGCAGGGCTGAGCCCCCTCTCATCTTGTGGAGGAGCCCGGGGTGCAGCCGGGCTGTGTGACGGGCTCGTGGGAAGGCTGGGAGCTCGTTTTCAGTCCTTCATTCAGTTGACCTTGGGGTGGGGGGTGGGGGTGCCAGCTCCCTCCTTCCCACACAGGTGAGGCTCTGTACTTACCGGGCTGTTCAAGGCTCTACTGTATTTCTAGTTCCTGTTTCTTGTTTAGGAATAAGACTAGTGCGTGTATGCCTCCTGCTTTATACCATTTTGCAGTGATGGTTTCCTAGCCTCCCCAGCTGAGGTGACTTCCTCTCCAGTTCTCAGAATGACACCAAAAATAGAAAGCAAACTTGACATCATGGTCGAGATCAGCCATGCAAGAACTAGATGAAGGGAACACGTCTTTCAGAACTTCTTGCATCTGAAACAGCTTTCTTTTGTTAACACAGGTTCAAAAGAGGAATTTAATAGAAATGATTATTCCAATTATCACCTCCCTGAAGTCTGCCCTAGAAAAGAACAAGATCCCAGCTCTGCGAGAACTCATGCTCTACCTCAGGGTAAGGAGGCTTCAGGCTATGTGGTTGCCGCCCCGCCCCAGCCCACACTGGTCACTCAGGACCCCACAGTCCTGACCGTGGGTCCAGCATGGCTTGGAGCAGGGCCCCAGGCTGCCCTTTGCGTGGGAGAGAGGACAGAGGGACCACAGGTCCCCCAGAAGCTGTCTCTGCCTTTCCTGGGGAGTTGGGTCTGTGTCCTTACTGACCACTAGGTTCAGGTTTGAAGTTTCTCAGCTGCGGCCACAAACAGGCCCCCATCTCGGTTCACTCTGCATGGGGTGAAGTGGAGGTGCTCGTTGCTGACGGGAGCTCGTCCCCGGGTCTGTGTCTGGGTGCCAGTCGCGATACTGCTCAGCGCAGCAGCCTTTCTGCCTCCTGGCCCTGGCCTCCCCGGGGGACATATGCAGACCAGGAGTGCACAGGATGAGGTCTCAGACCTTCCTATAGAGTCTTTCAGTCAGAAACACAGCATTTCCCCTTTTCGTTTATGCTGTTTTCTTCCTCAAAAAATGCTCAGATTCCTTATTTCCCAAGAAGGGCTGTGGCAGGATTACATCAAATACAGTTTTCAAGCACCTCTTCACCCTACAGAAGTGGAGGTGGGAAAGATAGGCTGACTGTGGAGAAAGCGAGGACTTCAGCTCACTCACGCTGTCCGTGCCCCGGTGAACCTCAGAAAGGAATAAAATCTTGGGTAGCCCCCTGAAACACATGCGGACAGGGAGACCCCGTGTGTGGGCACGCTCGAGCAGGGCTGTGTGCCCAGCTTTGTGTGGACCCTGTCGGAGCCACCTCTGTGGTTCTCGCCTGACCTGGGAGCCCCCTGGTTGCGGGAGGCCTGGGGGGGCTCCTCCCTAGAGGTTGGGCCAGGTAGATCTTCCCTGCCTCCAGTAGGAAAAGTGGCTTCTTCCTCACGCACAGAGGCCGGGTCCCCGCCTCCGACCTTAGCCTGGTGTGCTCACAGCCTCTGTCAAGTCATGAGTAGACGCAGAGATGGCCCCAGGCCTCAGCTGCGTCCTGAGAAAGCCAGTGTGGACGGCTCCCTGTGCCCGATCTAGCCAGGATGCCATGTGCTGCCAGCCTCCCGCTGGGATTCCTGAGACAGGTCCCACAGCCCTGCAGCCGCAGACAGTTCTGAGCCCTGCTGGGGGCTGCTTCCAGCCAAAGTTCCAGGGGTCCATGGTGCCTCGCCAGTCTTCTGGAAGCTTCCAGGAGATGAGGCTCCTGTGGCCAGCACAGGTGCAGTTGCACTGCCTGGGAAAGTGGCGTCAGGTTCGCTGGTCTGTCGATGGAGCGGAAACTGTCTGCTCTGAGCATGCGTCCTGCCATGTTCGCGTCGTGATCAGGTTGTGGGGAAGAGACCGTTCACTGGTTCAGGGGCCGCTCAGGGATGCTGTGGTCCATTCTAGGAGGTGATGCAGGATTACGGAGATGAAGTCAAGGACTTCTTCACAGTTGACAAGCAGCTGGCCGCAGAACTCGAGTACGACATGAGGCGCTACCAGGAGCAGCTGGCTGAGCAGCAGCAGCCGGTGAGGCGGGCGGCCCCAGGTGCCCTGGGTTGCAGAGCGGCCAGTGGGAGGTGGCCCTGCCCCTGTCTGCCCAGTGTCACCCCACACCCACCTTGGTGGCCTCCTGTCTCGGGGCACCGTCAGCGAGACCCTTCCCTGTCACCCCTACCCTGCTGGAAAGTCACCGCGTCCCAGTGGGAGAGGGAGGTGTGCCTGTTCCCAGACAGCGCTGACCCTGATGGGGTCCTGGCTCCTTTGGTGGCAGAGAGCGCAGTCCCCCGAGCCCTCCTTGGGTGGCTGCTCCCCCGGAACCCTGGACAGCCCCACGGGCTCTGTGCGAGGCAGTGCCGCAGCCCGGGTCTGACATGGTTTTGAAGTGAGTTCCTCTGGGCCTGTGCAGAGCATGTAGGTGAGGTGAAGTCGCTCAGTCGACCCCGTGGACTGTAACCTATTAGGCTTCTCTGTCCATGGGATTCTCCAGGCAAGAATACTGGAGTGGATTGCCATTTCCTTCTCCAGGGGATCTTCCCGACTGGGGGATCGAACCCAGGTCTCCTGCATCAAAGGCAGGCGCTTTAACTTCTTGAGCCGCCGCATGTAAGATGCCCTTTACGCTGAGTGCTGGGAGACGTGCTCTTTAATTCTTTTCTGTGACAGGTTCTGAGCTTGGAAACAATTCCAGCTCCTGCTGGCCGAGAAAAAGACACCGCGGCTGCCGCCGTGGACCAGCCGCTCACGCCCAGGCCCCACGCTGCGCACACGGCCGCCCCGCTGTCTCTGGTGCCCAAGGACAGGTGTGCGGCGCCGGCTCGGCTCGCTGCAGGGGCGCCCCTGGCACCCGTGGGGGGGGTACTGGGCTCCAGGGAGCAGGAGGGCGCGTCCGCCTCCATGCTTCACGGCGTCTTTGCGCCACCAGGCCCGTGTCGGCGAGCACCATGGACATCCTGAGTTCCGTCAAGAAGGTCGTCGAGTCGCGCCGCTGGCACAGTAGCCGAACCACGGGTCCGCTGCCCTCGGACTGTCGTCCTGAGAGCCCAGGTGAGCCCCGCGTGCACCCCCTGGCAGCCCCGGAGCTCAGGAGACCTGGGCCCGCCCCGTCCCCCTCAGGCGCTTTCGTCTGTCGTCTAAACAAGCAATGGGACGGGCCCGGGGTCGGAGGGTGTCCAGCAGCCCTGCTCACAGTGGACGGTCTGGAGGGCAGGGAGAGGCCGACGCGCCGGCAGCGAGGGGCCAGGGGAGGGGGCGTGCGCGCGGCCGGCAGTGGCTGCGAGGTGCGAGAGGAGCGGGGCGTGCGGGCGGCTGGCCGCGAGGAGGAGGGCGTGAGCGCGGCCGGCGCGCTAGTCGGCCTCGCCCGGGCCTTGATGGCCGTGGAGCAGGGCTTATCTGCCTGTCCCTGAAAACATAGGTATTTTTCAACTTTCCTAAACCAGTCACGTCCCAGTAAACATTGGGATGTAGTCTTTTATGTGTATGATCTTTAGGGTAAATTCCCACGAGTATTTTTTAAGCTTTTGATGGTGTCGGACCGCTGTTTCTTGTTCCTTTCACGTGAATTCCCACCTTGGTCCATGAGAGCCCACATCCTGCAGAGAACCTGGTTCATAACATCCCATTTTCTCTGTTGAACTGTAGGCCGAAAATTTTAATTTCATTTGTTTGAATCCTAATGAGAAAGGCCATGGTTTCTCATGCTTATCATTTGTGTGTATCTTTCTGAATTACCTCTTTATAAAAACTTCATTTGGGACGTTGAGTGTACCGTGTGTCTTGAAAATGTTTTTTCTCATTGGCATGTTTTGTTTCTGGGGCTGTTTGGCTCTTTGGAGAGGTAATGCTGTCCCCTTTTCTCCCAGTGCCCATGCGGGTCTCAGAGCTGGAGTCCATTGGAGCTGACCCGGAGTCCAGTGGAGCTGTTGACCTCGAAACAAAGCGAGGGGTCAGCACCCCTGAGCGTAAGTCTGCTGTGGGCACGAGCAAGTCTGCTGACTGCAGCGCAGACGGTGTGTGAAGTGTCCCCGCACAGCTTCCTCGTGCAGGCCATGGGGCGCGTGGTCACACTGAATGCTCTGAGGGGCTGTGACGGTGCTGCTGACTGGGCGCAGCTGACCGTGGCCCCTTCCAGGTGCCACCAGTGGATGTGACGGGTTTTCAGTGCCAGGTTTAACTGAACAGGGACCACTGGGGTAGCAGATCTCTCTTCAGTGGTGAATCGGCTGCAGAAGCACCATCACCTGGCCATGCTGGGCTGTGCGAAGGGCTCCGAGCCCCATCTGGGGTCTGCACAGCAGTGGTGAGGGGCAGGAGGGGCTCCCAGGCCTGTGGCGCCACGGACGCATCAGCAGACCTGACCCCCGGCCGGGAAGGTCTCCCCAGACCTCAGTGGTCGCAGCACAGGGAGCGCGTGGTGCCTGGCCGTCTGGCCGGTGTGCTGAGAGCACAGCTGATTGGGATGGGGCAGAACGTCCTGGGGCAGTAGCACCCACTCTCAGGCATGGCCCAGGTGAGGGGCGCACAGGGCTCTGGACACAGACGGCCCTGGGTGGGGAGGGAGCCCCACCAGCGTACGACAGCGGGGGCTCCGTGTCCTCGGCACTCAGCTTGTCCTGGCCCAGCACTGAGTGAGGACTTAACCCCACTGATTTTCTTTAAAACTGGCAACTCCCCTGAGGGCGGTGCCTGTCTCCCCTCCAGAGAAAGAGGTTCTCAGTTTAGCTCACGCTGGGATGCAAAGCCCGAGTTGGCCCAGGTGGGCGGGTGGGTGGCAGTGAGCAGGGGACAACCAGCAGGGCGGCATCTTCAGGGCACCCAGGAGGAGTGGCAGGAGCAGGGTCTTAATGGGCTCTGAGTGCAGTGAGGCCTTCGGGGGGTCGGGGAGGAGCCCTAAGTGGCGCTCGGAAGTCAGTCAGGCCTGGGAACCCGGGGAGGGAGGCAGGTCCTGGCCCCACCATGCGCCTGCCCCTGCTCAGCTTCTCACCCGAAGGCCTTTGCTAACCTTCCACTGAACATTCCCCCTTCCAGAGACCATCCCAAATGTCACTTTTGGCTCGGAAATCAGCTACATCGTGTCACCGGGCCAGTCGCTTTCACTCCAGGGCAAGAGCAGGAGGCGCGCTCCAGGAAGCCGGCGGGGCTCGAGAGCCACCAGCCAAGCGGACAACGTTCTGTGTCTGTCCCTGCCCGACATACCGTAAGTCCCCAGTCCCTGCCCAGAACGGTCCCGTCTGAGGGCTGGGCCCCCGTGTGACGTGTGCACGTGTCCCCACAGGCCCCCGCAGACTTCCCAGTGGAACGTGAGGTCTCCCTCCAGAAGCGAGGACCGCACCGCCTCCAGGAGGCCACGCCGCCAGGCCTCCAAGAAGAGGGGCAAGTGACCACCTCTCCCGGGAGTTCTTGCCAGGAGCCCCGGGGCCACCCGCCTGCTCACCTCTCTGGCTGGTCAATACCTGGTTAAGAACTGCAACACACCAGGGAAATGCTTTAGCTATTTAATACGGACTTAAATATCCAAAAACATCCAGCTCATTCTAATGAGCTCTATTCTGGTCCCGATCCAGAATGTTGTCTCTTAGAAGTCCTGCTTCTGTTAGCTGTTTTCCAGTTCCTTACAGTAAGGACGTTACTTTCTATATCTGTTATCCTGACTGTAATATTTTTTCTATTGTTATTAAATTGCAAACTTTTTAAAGTTGCTTCCAATGCACAAAGGTTAAGCATGAGTCCAGCCTCTGAGTGTTTTTAGCACAGGGTTATCGGTAGTCATTTAACTGACAAAGTGTTGGAGGAGAATAAAACCAAATCTCTCCGGTTAGGGAAAAGGGACCCAAGCTTTCTTGAAGTTTCAGGTCGTCTGCCTCCTCACGGCAGCTGTCTTAGCAGACTGCAGTCCCTGCTTAGAGAGAATCTCGGTTTCTCACCCAGAGCAGCAGGAGCAGTGCTTTACATCCAGCCCCGAGGGCCGTCCCTGCAGTGGAGGGGCCTTAGGTTCTGGGCCCACTTAACACTGGGGCGTGTGCCCTGTCCCAGGAGTGAGCAGAGAGAAACGGGGTCGGCCCAGGGTTCATCCCGGACCTGCCGAAGCAGAACACAGGGTTTCTGTCATGCTGCACGTGGATTGCTTATAGGCTGAGAGCGTGGAGGCTGTCCTAACCCTGGCTTCCCATGTGCAAGCAGTTGTGTGTGCACACGTGTGCACAGCGCACTCTGCATGTGTGCACGGCGGGGTCAGAGGGCAGCCCCCAAGGGATGCCCTCGCCCCCATCCAGTGCTTCAGACCCAGAGCACGCCCGACACAACGCAAGAAGGAGGCAAGTGGAGAGGCCCTGCTGCCACCTTTTTTGGTGAAGTTTTCATAAATAACGCTTAACAGCAAGTGCAGGCGTGTCAGCACAAGCCAGTGGCACACAGCTCGGCTGCGGCCGGGCCACAGCACCAGGGGTGCCGGCCTCCGAGCTCCAGCCACGCCCGCGCTGTAAAGCCTCTCAAGGCTGCTCTTCTGTCTGCAGCGACCTCCCTGACCCACGCCACTGCCCTCTCCTCCGTCAGAGCTGGGCCACGGGCCGGAGGCTTTAGGGTCCACGAGGTCCACCTCGTCACGGAGCTGCCCCCATGACAGAGGGCACCTCTGTCCCTACCGAGCGGAGCCGAGGGGAAGGGCCATCTCAGGTCTGCACTTTCGAGTCACACACTCGGAGAAGACGCTCCCCCAGCACCGTGAGGGGCTGCCCTCTGCTGCTGACAGTCCTGGTGGCAGGGTGCCCACACGCTTAGGAAAGAAAGGTCAGCGTTGTCTCGAGGCTGAATTAAAAACCGAAGCGTAAAAGATGGCGACGCTGAACGTAATGATGACTGTGTCCTTCCCTGTGAGAGCCGGTGATACAGAGGCGTGGGGGCATCTTTCTGTGAAGCCCTTGCCCCAGAGGCCCTCAAGACGGATGTGAGCATAGCAGCACGTGAGGTCAGGAGTGCCTGCTTGCAAGGAACAAAGGCCTTTGCAAGGCGTCCCTGACGGCCCTCAAAGCGTGTCTGGTGGCGAGAACTTCATCAGGGTCAGGAAACTGCCCTGGCCTCGGGCTCACGCTTCGCCACCACCCGACCACCCTCCGGCTGCCGGCCTCACAGCCCCGCAGAGCAGCCTCCTGGGAGGTGAGCAGAGCCTGCCCTGTCTCACGGCAGAGAGGGAACAGGGGTCACTGTCTTGAAGCAGATGTCAATGCGCTTGACAGGTTTGATTTTAGAACTGCCTTTGCCCCTGGGCCATCTCACGAACCACATGAGAAAGTGAAAGGCATTTAGAGGCCAGAGAGCAGGCTGCTGTGTTTTCTGAGTCAGAGCCACAGGGCTTGGCACCGGGGAAGCCAGGCTGAGGAGCCAAACAGAGGACCCTTCCCCTCCCAGCCCCCTTGGCGCTATCCAGGCGGACCCATGTGGCGTGTGAACGGCATGGGCAGGGCTGGTCCGCCCTTGCCTGTGTCGGGCATCAGATGGACCGGGACGGGCGAGCTGGCCTGGGCACTCGGGAGCCCGCCACTCTAAGTGGGCCTTAGAAGGCAGCCGGCGACTGCAGGGCCCACTGGGCAGGAGGGAGCCTGACACCACGCGCTCTGTGCCATAAGCTCTTGGTCGGGGTGGCAGCAAGGCCTGCAGACCAGATGTCTTTGGAACACATACATCTCTCTCCTGGGACCCGCTGGGTTTTTGGGAGACATCACCTTCCCTGCTGGTGACACCAAGGTCTCCAGGCTTCCTCGCCTTCTCACCTGTCCTGACGTCGTTAACTGGCCAGCTTCCCTGGGTTCTTGCAGTTGAAGCCAAGTAGCGGAGTCAAGTGAGGCCCGACAGGCCCCAGCAGTGCCCGGGGCACACTGCTCACGCCCGACAGGCTCAGTGTTCCATGCTCTGATCGTGGCTGACAAAGTAGCCCCATGTGTAGGCACAGCGGACGCCTCTGTGATGGGGGTCAGGACGGCCAGGACCCCTGATGGTGCCGCCAGTGTTGGGGTCATCTGGAGAAGGGGAGGGGTGAGAAGATGTTGTCCCCCACCCTCCCTAGGCCTGGAGCGGCTCTGCCTGGCGGCGATAACACCCACCAGCTGCAGCAACCACCTGCGGGCACCGCCTTCACTGACCAGCCTCTGGGCACATCTGTCAGCTTTCTTACTAGGAAATGGTTCCCCACAGAGACAGAACGAGGAGCCAGAGCCCCAAAGAAGAAACCCCTGAATCTCTAGGACTTGCCGCAGAGTATTTAGTTTCAAGTGGATTAAAAGGGCAAATAGGAGGTGAGAACGTGGCCTTGCAGCCCAGCCGACCCTCAGGAGACCCTCAGCTGCGCGGGGCTGCCCCGTGTGCGGATGAAAGTGCTGGAAACCACCCAGGGGTGTAGCGGCCCGCGCTGGCCAGCCTGGGAGCTGCTGCCGTCCTCCCTAGTCGGGCACAGGGTTCTCGACTGTGAGCACACTGTTCCTTAAAGGTGCAGGTGAATACTGATCTCATAACTTCGGTTCCCAAGCTCCGTCTCGGGTCAGGAGCTCCGGGGCACAGCCCAGGAATCGTCCTGCCCAAGCACCTCCCCGGGTCTGACAGCAACGGGGGAGTCCCCAGAGGCCGACTGCGCAAGTGGGGGTCCTTACACCCTCCCCCATCCTGCCTCAGCCTCCACTGAGCGCTGACACCCAGAGGAGGAAGCACCCCAGCAGCATAAGTTACTGGGGAAGCCCTAGTCTCCGCTTACTGCAAGATGGCCAGAGTGGATACATTCCTGGAGACCTTATACAGCCTTAAGTGTCCATGATTCCATCAGTTACCAAAGAAATGGAGCTCATGATTCTTCATTAGAAGTTTCAGGATGAGGAGAGAACCCTTGTCCGTCCTTCAGAGGGTCCTCCCGCCAGACCCGGTGGACTCCAGCAGGCAGCCCGCACGGAGGGCCCTGAGCTCCGGGGCACCAGGAGGCGTCGCTGGCCCGGGGCAAGGCCCGGTGGACACATGCGTGTGTCCTGTCCTCGCAGCAGGGCCGAGGCCGTGGCTTCGGGGGCAGGGCCGCAGTTCTGGCCCGAGTCCACCTTGTGGAAGCCACTGAACCCCGGCTGGGGCTTGGGGGCAATGGGGACCTGGCTGCAGGGCTCTGGTGCCGCCCCTCCTCCCCAGGGGCTGTCCCCATGCGCCTGTGGTTCAGTCCTGCCCACGACCCACCGGGGCCCCGAGGGCATCAGCAGCGCCTTGGCATCCCTGCACCCAGATGGAGCGCCCCCCAGACTCTCCCATGCACAGAGTGAGGGGCCCCAACGTGAGGTCTGAGGCTCTGGCCTCACGAAGGTCGCTGTCTGCCCACGGGCACTCTGTCCACAGCACGGATGCCCGCACCTGCCCTCTTCCCAGAGCTTTCACCAGAGGGCCAGCTTCAGTTTCCTACGAGGGTGAAAAGGCTGAGACGAAACATAATATTAAAAAACAAAGATCGTGGCAAATAGAAGAGGAAGAAGCAGAAGCCCTGACAGACTTTTCTGGGGCCCCAAAATCACATGGTCGGTGACTGCAGACAATGAAATTAAAGATGCTTGCTCCGTGGAAGGCGAGCTGTGACAAACCTAGACAGCTTATTAAAAAGCAGAGACGTTATTTTGCCCACAAAGGTCTGTATAGTCAAAGCTATGGTTTTTTCCAGTAGTCACAGACATGAGAGTTGGACCATAAAGAAAGCTGAGTGCCAAAGAATTGATTCCCTCAAATTGTGGTGTTGGAGAAGCCTCTTCAGAGTCCCTTGGACTGCACAGAGATCAAACCAGTTCATCCTAAAGGAAGTCAACACTGAATATTCACTGTACTTCGAAGAGCTGACTCATTGGGAAAGACCCTGATGCTGGGAAAAGTTGAAGGCGAAAGGAGAAGGGGGCGGCAGAGGAGAAGACAGCCTCACCAACAGAGTGGGCGTGAGTCTGAGCAAACTCCGGGAGGCTGTGTGGGCCAAGGAGCCCGGCTGCTGTCGTCCACGGGGTCGCAAAGGGCCGGGCGCAGTGACTGAACAGCGGACTTTCACAAAGAATGGAGACCTTTTGTGCTTCAAAGGACTCAGGCAAGTGAGAAGGCAGTTCCGTGACCGGAAGGAAATCGCACATCTCTGACAAAGGTCTAGGATACAAATGTATGGAAACTTGCAATTCGGTGAAATGACAAATAAAATGGACAAAGAATCTGAATAAACATTTCTCTGAAAAGATACACCATTAGCCAGTTGAGGTGAGGCGTAGGGGATGGCAGAGGATGAGATGGCTGGATGGCGTCATCGACTCAATGGACATGGGTTTGGATGGACTCCGAGAGCTGGTGATGGACAGGGAGGCCTGGCGTGCTGCAGTTCATGGGGTCACCAAGAGTCAGACACGACTGAGCAACTGAACTGAACATGAAAAGATGCTCAACAACATCAGCTGTCAGAGAAATGCAAATCAAAACCACAGTGAGAATCCACTCCACATCCCTGAGGAAGACTGGAATGAAAATGATGGATGATCACAAGTGTTAGTGAGGATCTGGGGACGCGCACGGCCAAGGGAAAGTAAAACTGCGCAGCCACCTGGGGACAGTTTGCCGGTTTCTTAAAAAGCTGCACCTGTGATAGCATCAGTTCGGTTGGCGTACTCCTTTCCCGATTTGGAACCCATCTGTTGTTCCAAGTCCGGTTCTAAGTGTTTCTTCTTAACCTGTATGCAGATTTCTCAGGAGGCAGGTCAGGTGGTCTGGTATTCCTGTCTCTTTAAGAATTTTCCACAGTTTCTTGTGATCCACACAGTCAAAGGCTTTAGTGTAGTCAGTGAGGCAGAAGTAGATATTTTTATGGAACTCTCTTGCTTTTCTGATGATCCAGTGGATGTCAGCAATTTGCTCTCTGGTTCCTCTGCTTTTTCTAAATATAGACTGGACATCTGGGAGTTCTCACTCCATATACTGTTGGAGTCTAGGAGCTAATTGTCTACGTGGAGTTTTACTCCGTGATAAACTGAAAAGCAGTTAGTGATTGTACTGGGTCTGAATGTTTCATGACCCTCCAGACCAGGGAGGCATTCTGAATGCCTGGAAATTGGTACAAACACAGCTTTAAGCTAGTGGAGCCAAAAACGTTTATGTGAGAGAATTAAAATGGAAACTGAAGAAAGAACCGAGGCTCTGACTTCTACACTGTCTAAGAGTCTTGCCGGGGCAGGGTAGGGTGAGCGAGACCCTCACAGGGCTTTGCCTGCCTCGGGGGAGTTGGCCCTAATGGCCCAGCAACGAGGAGAAGGAAGACAGAGCTGGAAGCCTGGTGCAGAGGCCCAGGAGGCCTGCAGCCGCTGCTGGGCCGAGGTGCAGAGTCCTCTCAGTCCAGCTTTCATTCCTGATTGCACACTATGAGACTGTCTCAGATCTTGTCTTTCTCAAGACACCTGCTGTGTTAATCACCTCCTCCTAAGTGTCAGGGCCGACACTGACCTGGCCCAGATCGCCTGTGTTTACCCAGGCCCTCCCCTTCTGGGCTGGAGCAGTCAGCAGGCAGCGCTCACGCCTGGCGGCAACCCGGTGTTCCAAGGTCCATGCTTCCCTGACCCCAGTCATACCCATCCCGGGTCTGGCCTTGGGGTTTGTAACAAGGAGATTTTTTTCTTAATACGTGCTGTTTTTCCAGGTGCTATTTCTGTGGGATTTCTCAAGGCTGTGAAAGTACATTATTAGGAATTGCCACTGCCGGCTATGCTGTCGTTAACAGAGGATTTGATGTTAACCAGAGGGCATTGTCTCTTGCAGTCTTAACTTGATAGACACAGGGGATTGAAACATGCTTTCTCCCTTAAGGCAAGGTAAGCAACTTTCCACGTGTTCCCTGAGAAGTAACCACTCAGAAACATGTATTTAGAATACAACATGTTTAGTACTATCGTTGACCCCACAAAGACTACTCAAGACTGTGGGGATCTTATAGTTTTGCTTATTTTACTGTTAACAATGAAATGATGATTTCGAGTCAGGATTTAAAATTTTATCCCATCAACATTATGCTTCCTCCCTGTCTCCATCTTCTTATTATAATGCCTACTTTGAACTTGTCCCTCTTCCTGGGCCTTTTTCCCCCTTCTTTCTTTTTCCCTTGTGGAAATCAAGCATATTTTATAGACTACCCCATAGCCACCCCATAGCCAGGCAGCCCCAGTGCGGCGAGCCCTGTGAGTTGGAAGAACTTTGCTCCTTTACAGCTTACTTCTGGCAAACAGAATCAGGGACTGCCGGCTCTGAATTTCCGTTCCGACCGGGTGCTTGCAGCACTGTGTGCGAGCCGTCAGAGCCTTGATGTAGCTGCCGCTTCCTTCCCAGGCTGAAGAGAGCCTTTCTTAAGCTCTGTGGCTAAACTGCTGCTGTCTGCCAGCCCACCTGGCCATGAGTGTGTGAGACACTCGGGATCATTAGTGAGTCTCTGAACCCTGAGCATTCAATCAAACACAGACTTGGGAGTGTTTCCCTCTCCAGAGCAACCCACAAGGGAAAATGATTTCCTGCTTCCCACACGGATTTTCATAACATAGAACAAGAGGAATACTACTTAGAAGGCTCTCTTCCTGTTAGAGATCCACGTGTCTCTAAGCCTTGAATCATCTGTATCATGGTTTAAGCACAAATTCTCCAGAGCTCAGATTTGCAACATCTAAAACAATTTTGTTAGAAGATCCTTGGCCTTAAGGGATATGAGGTTTTGCCTCCTGGTTTGGGGAAGGTGTATGTCAAGACCCACCTAACAGCTAACGATGTCTGTCTGGCTGAGAACACCGGGAGGAGTTGATGAGCTAGAGGCCTGGCAAGCGCAAAGTTCATATCACTGCTGAATGTGGGCGTGCTCAGTATCAGCCGAGGGAGCGACTGCAAGGTGGAAGTTTTCATGTTTATTTCTCTCCAAATCGTTACGTTTTCTGTGATGCTATGAAAAGTCTTCCTTTCCCTTTCCCCAACATTGAGGTTCAAAAAGCTAGCTCTCAGTCATAGACTAATGTGGATTTAGTTTAAGTATTTATATTAGTTTTCCTCAGGGATATCTGTATGTGTGTAAAATCTTCATCTTACCACTTGACAATGCCGCTTTATGCTTTCACACGTGTTCCTTGGTCATGGTCACTTGCCAGAGCAAGCTGGGTTTCTGAAGTCTCGTTTGGTGGGAGAAGGAGGCTCAGTAGTTTTTCCCCTGTGTTCTGATCCACTGGACCTCAGATCTGGAAATGGGGAATCTCTGATGTCTCCAACTAGCCCCAGGGGTCACAGGAATCTTCACCAACTGAGTCCTCCCTTTGGGGGTTTGCTCCTGAAAGATGTCCGTTCAGTTTCTCCTTCTTCCTTTGGAATCTGGTGGTGTCTTCTAAGTGTATTACTTTCAAATAGGTTTGCTGCTTTTTGCTCTGGGATCTCTGTTGGGGAAAAAGGTCCAGGCTATGGGTTACTGGGTTTTCTTGGATGAAAGAACTCTTTAACTCAAGATGACCAGATCCAAACTGAGAAAACATTACATTCAACATCCCCCACAGAGAGTACAAACCGAGTCACCCATTTTAATGTTTATTTACAGGATGGGGAAAAAGATACAACAGGACAAACTTTATTAAAATGGGTTTTTAGAAAGCCGTTTGATGACATCCTTCATTCGCCATTAAACTTTTTCACTCTGGACCGAGGCCCTGATGGTTCTGTCCTTTAGTATGTAACAAAAGGAACTTCCTGTGTCAAGGACGTGATAAGCAAAGTGTTAGTGGATTGTTTGCTAATATTAATACATTTTTAAAAAATGGTCTTAATCTGTCATTGAATTTTTCTACTAAATAACTTCTCAAGTTCTTCCCAGTTAAATACCTTGCACAGTGATTCAGAGACACAGCATGCAGGGGACCCACGGGAGGACTCAGTCATGCCAAGTAAATCTAACTCATTTCTGTTCTTCTTGGCTTGTTCTTAACTAGGAACAGCAATTCTCACTTGGACTCTCAAGAGACTCTAAGCCTCTTTCTGAGTCATCTCGTCTCTGAACAGATAGGCTCACATCTGAAAATTTGATTAGAGGGAACTGTCTGTGTAGGACTACAGGATTTGGGGGTCCTTCTGGAAGGGATGTGGATAGGAATTGCCGCACCATTGAAGGTTTCTCCCCTCAGGAATCAACACATTTTGCTTTTGATGCTTTCCTTTTCTTTTAGGTTAGAAACCAGTGACCATGCTTTATAAACACTAAACCTCTACACCAGACACACACGGATGTTTATTTTTTCTGGTCAAACAAATCAAATTTAAACTATTAAGAACTTAATGCTATGCTTCATGGTTACTATGCAATAAAAGAATTTAGAATAAATGGAAAGTAATTGATTACTTCATTGTAGTCAGCACAAAATTGTACTTTGTCCAGTGGCATTTGATGTGGTGTAAGCGTAAACAATACACAAAACGTACTTTTACATTCAGTATTTTCTTGATGACTCTCCCTTGTTCCTCACATTCCATGGTCTATTGATTCTCTCCTTCCCATAAACCAGCTCTCCACAAGAGGGTCAAGACTTAGGGACCCAGGGAGTGAAATCAGCTTGCAGACTTCGGCACGGAGCAGTGAATACCGACCACAGTATTGCATCCTAATCGTCAAACTTAGGCTGAGACTGGATTCTAACCAGGCCAGTCACAGAGAGGAAAGGTGATCATGTGGCTGGACAGCGGCGCTGACAGTCACCGTCACGGCGATTGTGCGCCAGTACGCAAATGCTTCACACCCACATGCCCTGCGGTGTGATCCTGTACAGGCTGTGTAGTAAGACAGTTCACTTGGAGAAAAATGGAGCGCCTCCATCGCCCGTTTGGTTGCATGGGTGACGGAGCTTGAGAGCCACTCTCAAGTCCAAATAGTCAGAGGGTTCTTGTGTTACTGTCTCCTCAACATCTCTTACTTCCATCTTCCTCTTCTCCACGCCCCGATTCCAGCTTCAGCCAGCATCACTCACAGCCTGAGGACCTGGGACCCAGCCTGGCAGCCGCTGCTGGGCCCATGCCTCTCACTCCTCTCCATTACTGCATTTCAGCCTCACCAAGCTTCCGACTCCGGTTAGATTTTTCTTCTCCTTATGAAGGTTTTTAAAGTTAAATGATCTCCATTCTGAATTAACCTGATACACTGGGTAAATGTATGTAGGGAACTGAAATGATCAGATGTTGGCATTTGTTTTCTTGGGTAGGGACTCAGCTAGTTCCTTCTTTTCCTTCCTGTTATGAGGCTATATCTTATTGATACGGCCCCAGATATATTTTTTCTCAGCATGTGGACTGAATTTCATTCAGAAAAGTACAGAGCTTAGACATCTTGGTCTCTTGGTCAGTTCAGTTCAGCTCAGTTGCTCAGTCATGTCCAACTCTTTGTGACCCCCATGGACTGCAGCACGCCAGGCCTCCCTGTCCATCAGCAACTCCCGGAGTTCACTCAAACTCATGTCCATCGAGTCAGTGATGCCATCCAACCATCTCATCCTCTGTCGTCCCCTTCTCCTGCCTTCAATCTTCCCCAGCATTGGGGTCTTTTCAAATGAGTCTGTTTTTCTCATCAGGTGGCCAAAGTATTTGAGTTTCAGCTTCAACATCAGTCCTTCCAATGAACACCCAGGACTGATCTCCTTTAGGATGGACTGGTTGGATCTCCTTGCCGTCCAAGGGATTTTCAAGAGTCTTCTTCAACACCACAGATCAGAAGCATCAATTCTTTCACACTCAGCCTTCTCTGTAGTCCAGCTCTCACATCCACACATGACTACTGGAAAAACCATACCTTTGACTAGATGGACTTTTGTTGGCAAAGTAATAGCTCTGCTTTTTAATATGCTGTCTAGGTTGTCATAGCTTTTCTTGCAAGGAGCAAGCATCTTTTAATTTCATGGCTGCAGTCATCATCTGCAGTGATTTTGAAGCCCCCAAATATAAAGTCTGACACTGTTTCCATTTTTTCTCCATCTATTTGCCATGAAGTGATCGGACTGGATGCCATGATCTTAGTTTTCTGAATGTTGAGTTTTAAGCCAACTTCTTCACTCTCCTCTTTCACTTTCATCAAGAGGCTCTTTAGTTCTTCGCTTTCTGCCATAAGGGTGGTGTCATCTGCATATCTGAGGTTATTGATATTTCTCCTGGCAATCTTGATTCCAGCTTGTGCTTCCTCCAGCCCCGCATTTCAGATGAAGTGCTCTGCATGTAAGATGAATAAGCAGGGTGGCAGTACACAGCCTTGACGTCCTCCTTTCCCAATCTGGAGCCAGTCAGCTATTCCATGTCCAGGTCTCTTGGTAGCTGATGCCTTTAAAATGTTACCTAAATCTTTAGCCTCACTATTGATAGGTGTCCAGCCATATGCTCAATATCCTCCGAGAGGCTTTTCCTTTATTTAGGGTTATTTTAAAATGCATCATGCAAGTCCCAGCTGTCCCNAGCTTGTGCTTCCTCCAGCCCCGCATTTCAGATGAAGTGCTCTGCATGTAAGATGAATAAGCAGGGTGGCAGTACACAGCCTTGACGTCCTCCTTTCCCGATCTGGAGCCAGTCAGCTGTTCCATGTCCAGGTCTCTTGGTAGCTGATGCCTTTAAAATGTTACCTAAATCTTTAGCCTCACTATTGATAGGTGTCCAGCCATATGCTAAATATCCTCCGAGAGGCTTTTCCTTTATTTAGGGTTATTTTAAAATGCATCATGCAAGTCCCAGCTGTCCCGGGAGCAGAGCTTTGTGAATGTTGACTAGCCAGGGCTTGCAGCCTTCCCAGCTGCCAGTACACAGCTCTGACCTGAGGCCGTCTTGCTCTACCCTCAGGTAATTTGAGTTCATTATTTCCATTCCTTCTCTCCTATAGAAGGCTGACACACTTTCAGTGAGTTGTGAATGAGTCTGAATGCCAAGGCTGCTGCTGGCCGATCCCCAGGAGATACTGGAGCAGACAAATGAATAATCTGGTATCACTATTTTCCCAGGACCTGCTGAGTTTGATAAAGGGACCGTCTCCCCTCGTACCT
Organism: Antidorcas marsupialis; assembly: GCA_006408585.1. Classification (NCBI taxonomy): domain Eukaryota; kingdom Metazoa; phylum Chordata; class Mammalia; order Artiodactyla; family Bovidae; genus Antidorcas; species Antidorcas marsupialis. The sequence goes on from SJYB01003399.1 coordinate 73,750, forward strand.
TCCTTCTGCTCCGAGGCGCCTGCCTCCCAGGGATCTAAACTTGACTTGATGATTAGAGGCCACACAGCCAGCAGACCACTCTCCCTAGGATTATACTTCAAATAAAACAGACCCCAGGCAGAAAAGGATGAACCTCCTACACTACTTTCTCATGAAGCTACAGACACATACACCCCAATCCTAAAATTTTATCTGAAGAGAACTGTTTCTCTTCATTGCTCTGTAGACATATGGAATCCAGAAAGCTGCAGCTCATATTCACTATTCAGAGACAACACAAAGTCAGACAGTTCCTGCTGAAACCTTCATCCCCTTGATAGGTTCATAACAGAAGCCAGTACTTCCTAATTCACCAGATATTACATATCTGTGGCGATAAAATGCTTCATTCCCCCATTTGACCACTTTCCTTGCTATGATCAATTCCATGATGGAGAATATCCACAAATACACAGAAAGAATCATTGCAGTTTTCTAAATACAAAAAATAATTCCACACAGACCTTTACATTTGTAAAATTTTTCACATCATCAAGGTAATACAAAATTGTAAAATGTTTACACAATAGAAAACTTTACCTGTAATATTCTACCATCTTAATAAATTATGATGGTTTTGACTTGTTTACATGATAATAATTGTAAAAACAGACTTTGTTTTGGGTTTTGTTGTTTTTTTGAGTACTTACTATGGGGCTAGACATTGCATTTTATATGCATTATCATTGAGTTCACTCAACAACCTTTTGTGATTGGAAGCATTAGTCTCATCTTAGAGAAAAATGAGACTTGAAGGGGTTAAAATGGCACAGTCAGTAGTCCTGAAGGGTAGAGGGACTCAGAGCTTGCTTCCAGGTCCCCTTCTCTCCTCTCCCCACCCTTGCTATGGGGTGTCTCCCACCCTAGTTCTGATGACTCCCAGAATCCCAGGTTCAAGATTTCTGTATCTCATTTCTGTGTTTCCATAACATTGGTGTAGTTGTAAATAGTATATTATCTAATTTGTTCCATTTAATATAATGTGCTAAACATTATTTTCATTTATATAAAACCTTTATGATTTAGATACTTAGTATCTATATAATGTTTATAATATTTAAGAATATATGCCAATATCAAACAGCAAAGTTCAATGTTAGACTGTAATTACTTTTGTGCCAACCTAATATATAGAATGCTCAAACTACCACACAAGACTGTGTGGATCACAATAAACTGTGGAGACTTCTGAGAGAGATGGGAATACTAGACCACCTGACCTGCCTCTTGAGAAACCTATATGCAGGTCAGGAAGCAACAGTTAGAACTGGGCATGGAACAACAGTCTGGTTCCAAATAGGAAAAGGAATGCGTCAAGGCTGTATATTGTCACCCTGCTTATTTAACTTCTATGCAGAGTACATCATGAGAAACGCTAGACTGGAAGANGACAGGGAGGCCTGGCGTGCTGCGATTCATGGGGTCACAAAGAGTCAGACACGACTGAGCAACTAAACTGAACTGAATATATAGAAATATAATTTATTCAAGTTTGCTGCACATTTCTGGCTCACAGCACTCTTTTCATCTTTTGCGTGATTAAAATGGATTTCCAGAAAGCTGGCTCATGGTGAGCACCACCAGCCTATTCTCCATGCACCGTCTGTCCACCCTGCCCTGTCAGCAGCAGCATTCAAGAAAACTACTCAGGCCTCTTCATTCTTTGCAGACTGGAACAAACTGGATTATACTGCATTGTATTCATCACAACTGGTGATCTTTATGAATATGAAGGATTGGGATGAGCAGAAATCGATTTTCTGACAGGTAGTAAAGATCTGATATTCAGTGGCATAAAGTGGTCTATGTATGCTCTCTCTTAGGTTTGAAATGATATTCTAATAACTGGAATACCTTTTGGAAGATATGGAGGCATACTTTACAGGGAGCAGAGGACAGGTGTTCTCCCAAATGCTAAAGACATTGCTTAATTGGCACGAAGCAGGAGCACTCTACACAGATAACTGGTCGCATGAGTAATCGCCACTAAGAATACTGGATATCAATTGTTTTTTAAAAAATGATTAATTTGCGTAAATGTCCCTCAGTTTCACTGTCTTACCTAATAATTTCATACAATTCCTGTGTCCACTTCATTTTTTTTAGCATTTTGTGTTGCTGAATGAACACTCTAGTTATTTTTGATTAATTTTACCACTAATTTTCCCAGTGAGATGACTAGGAAGTTATGATCCTTGAATCTATTTTTTAAAATAATGTTATTGTTTCCTTAAGCCTGACTTCAGTGATGTAATCCTCCCCTCCAAAGTTCAGTTAAAATATTTTTGCACATGATTTATGGAGTAAAATGTTTGAAACTTCATTTATATGCTGGAATGTGGGCTTAAAAAAAAATCTCAGCTATAACTATAAATATTTCAGAGTTAACCAAGGCTCGCCATTCATCTATATGAAAACATTGCTCTTCAAATTCCATTAAAAAACATAAAACTTACTACCATCTTTTCTAATTTTTACAACTTTCAGGCCGTTACAAGCATCTTCATGTTTGAGTTGTTCCAGAATAACATATACCGAGAATGGCCTAACAACCAATTCTTATCAATGATCCAAGCTTTATTTATGAAATACTTGGAGTACATAATCTCATCAGTGCTCCAGCTCTCCAGGCTTTATCTTTTGATCAAACTAGACCACTAAGAAGCAGCATCGTTGGTTCACAATTTCTTGGCACTTGATGCAAAAGTTTTAAAAGAGTCTAACACTCAGGTAGGAAGACCAGGGGTCCCCCAGCGGCAGGGAGAATAACCTACAAGCCGGAGACGTTCTTTACACCAGATTGAAGGGGGCACCTCTAACCCTGTGTTGCCATGACAACTCCTGGAGAGACCTCAACTTTGAGAAGCTAATGAATGGCTCACTAAACTAATGAGGTTTTCTTATGGAAATGTTTTTCCCAAACTATGTTAATGAAACTATGTATTTGCTTTGGAATCTGCTTTTCCTCAAAATCTGTTCTACCTAAAACTAACCTTGTCTCAAACCTTGAGCTGATAATGACTCAGCAAACCAGTATGCTTACTCATGGAAATGTTTTTCTTAAACTATGTTAATAAAACTTTGTATTTGCTTGAAAATCTGCCTTTCTTCAAGATTCAAGTCGATTGTTTTATGGCTGGATAAGACTCCCCTTGTGCCTTTCTATCTCAAAACACACCTTGTGGGAGAAGGCTCTGGGGCAACTCTTTCAGTCTTGAGGCCTTTCTTTTATCTGATTAGCAGCTTGCTAACAGATATATAATGCCTTGGGGCCCCGTGGACTGTAGCCTGCTGGCTCCTCTCTCCATGGATTTCCCAGGCAAGAACACTGGAGTGGGTTGCCATTTCCTTTTCCAGGGGGTCTTCCCAACCCAGGGGTCATTACCTGCTTCTCCTGCTTGGCAGGAAGATTCTCTACTGCTAAGCCACCTGGGAAGCCCATTTTCATGGACAGAGAGGGTGGGCTGGGTGTAATGACTGAATTTCATTTTCACTTTGCCTACCAGGGAGCTTACAGCAATGGAGACTCAAATTTGAAAATTCATAGGATCCTAAAACCTACATATTTACATTATTATTTTCCTAATGATTTCATAAGGAACATACTTCAAACTGCATATATTGGAATAATTTAATATGTAGGATTGAACCACCCTGAATTAATATTTTTTGTAGATAAGAAATGGTCTAGTATCAGCAATGTTCTTTCAAACTAACATATAAAACCGTCCTATGTTTTTGTGGCAATGGAAGCTAGTAAGCATTTCCTTAATACTTGCTCATTTTAAATTAATTTCAATTGTGTTATAATTAATTTATAGATATTTAACCTCTTTCAAACGTATGTGGAATAAGATACAATATTAAAAAATAATTCATTTATAATTTATTACATCTTATATTATGTTTACATGTATCTTTAGTCAACCTTTATCTGAAAACAGATTTAGTATAAAAATATGTAGCTGAGTGCCAGTGGAGAAAAAAGAACTGTTTTTATCAAGAAGTTGCTGCATTTCTTTGCCTGGAAAGATTCAGAAAGTTACTGGGGCGGGATCTTTTCTGACTCTTTCTTGAACACGTATGGGCTTCCCTGGTGCCTCAGCTGGTAAAGAGTCCTCCTGCAATGCAGGAGACCGTGGTTCGATTCCTGGGTCAGGAAGGTCCGCTGGAGAAGGGATAGGCTACCCTCTCCAGTATTCTTGGGCTTCCCTGGTGGCTCAGCTGGTAAAGAGGCCACCTGCAATGTGGGAAACCTGGGTTTGATCCCTGGGTTGGGAAGACCCCCTGGAGAAGGGAAAGGCTTCCCACCCTAGTATTCTGGCCTGGAGAATTCCATGGACTCGCAAAGAGTCAGACATGACTGAGCGACTTTCACTTAGAAGAACAGGTACTGAGAGCCTGAACAAAGATGCTCCTTTTGGTAAACAGAACTGGTTTTTGACAGAGCTGGTTGTTGGGGATCGTGTGGGCAAATTTTCACAGAGAAGCCTCCCGGGAGAAAACAAGCTGAGACCCTGTAATTTCTAAACTGGTATACTGTCAAGAAGGGGCTGTGGTGACAAGCGCCTAGTCTTAGAACTTGCTGTGTCTGATACGCGAGCCCTGAACAACATGTTCGTGGAACTTCAGGCCTCTGGCATCTGGGATGAGCCTGTCATGCACAGACGGTGATGCTAGCAACTGAGAGCCGACTCACTGGAGAGACCCTGACGCTGGGAGAGACTGAAGGCGGGAGGAGGAGGGGACGGCAGAGCATGCGATGGCTGGATGGCATCACGGACTCAATGGACATGAGTTTGAGCAGACCCTGGGAGTTGGTGATGGTCGGGGAGGCCTGGCGTGCTGCAGTCCACGGGGTCACAAAGAGTCGGATACGAATGAGCGGCTGAACGACAACAACGTGTGTGCAGGATGTGTGTGTCATGCGGGTACTGTCTGCTGTATTAGTTATCCCACGTGAAGGCCCTTATCAAGGCCTTGCAGTTCTGGCTGCCGCAGGTTTCAGGATCTGCTCAGTCATTTGGAGCCACTGTTTGCATCCACGCCAAATGGGGATTAACAGTCTCCATCACTTCCACATCAGGGAGGCACCAAAACTCAGCTTATTTTCAAATTTAGAGTCGCTAATTGGAAAAAAAAAAAAAAAAAGATGTATATAGAGAACATGTACTTACTTCTGGCCAAAAAATCGTTTCTCTTTTCAATAAAAAGAGCGTGATTTCAAATCCAATTAGAATTAGTCCAAGCGCTGCAAGGAGAGAACTGCTCGCGCTCACCCTTAAGGCTTCAGCCGGAGCAGACAAGAAACCTCAGCTGGCCACGTGCGGAAGCAGCAAGCCGTGACGAGGTTGGCAGTTCCCCTTCCTGGCATCCGTGTTCAAGTGGATGACTTGTTATGACATCTGACGTTTCCAGAAGCAAAGTTACTCTATGGCTTCCCCAACCTCCAGACTTGTCCAGATCCCAATAGGCCTCTCTGGTTTTTGTTTTGGATGTTGCATATATGCATTTCATTTACTCCTTTAACAAAAAACTCTTAAATGTGAAGAATAATAGTGATTTGGGGAAGGCGATGGCCCCCCACTCCAGTGCTCCTGCCTGGAAACTCCCATGGAGGGAGGAGCCTGGGGGGCTGCAGTCCATGGGGTCGCGAAGAGTCGGACACGACTGAGCGACTTCACTTGGACTTTTCACTTTCATGCACTGGAGAAGGACATGGCAAACACTCCAGTGTCCTTGCCTAGAGAATCCCAGGGATGGGGGAGCCTGGTGGGCTGCCGTCTATGGGGTCGCACGGAGTCGGGCTCAACGGAAGTGACTTAGCAGCAGCAGCAGCATAACAGTGATTGATACTTTAGTAACTGCCCAGACAATGCAGAGACCTTAGACCCACCTCACTCTATCTCTATTTCAGCCTCCCTACTATTGTCGAGTATTTTGGTTTCTTCATATATTTTGAAAATTGCAAAGTATTATCTCTATTATCTCATGGAGTCAATATTCATTTATATTTACCCACATATCTACCAATTCCTTCGATTTTTCATTGCTAAGACACGCCATTCTGAAAACATTAAAGCCATAAACATAAAAAAAATCTTAGGAATCCTGTAACAACTTCCAATGGCAATGAGGCGAATTTTGGCCTTAAAAATTATACAATGGGTATACAATTCTTTTCATGCAAGTAAAATTAAAATACACGTGTAGTACGGTGTGTACTGATTGCTCTCTTTCTGGCTGCCCTCACCCAGCACTGCCAGACCCATGCTCACTGTTTCTCTTCACCTTAGCTCTCTCCTCTCCATTGCTCCACAGCAGAGTTGTGTTTATATGCCACAATTTAGTAAATCATAAACATGCTGCCCTCAGGGAAGGAAGGAGGTAAGTTCAGTTCAGTCGTGTCCGACTCTTTGTGACCCCGTGGACTGCAGCACGCCAGGCTTCCCTGTCCATCGCCAACTCCTGGAGTTTACTCACACCCATCTCCTTTGAGTCGGTGATGCCATCCAACCGTCTCATCCTCTGTCGTCCCCTTCTCCTGCCTTCGGTCTTTGCCAGCATCAGGGTCTTTTCCAATGAGTCAGCTCTTCGCATCAGGTGACCAAAGTATTGGAGATTCAGCTTCAGCATCAGTCCTTCCAGTGAACACCGAGGACTGATCTCCTTCAGGATGGACTGGCTGGATCTCCTTGCAGTCCAAGGGACTCTCAAGAGTCTTCTCAACACCACAGTTCAAAAGCATCAGTTCTTCGGCGCTCAGCTTCTTTATGGTCCAACTCTCACATCCATACACGACCACTGAAAAAAACATGGCCTTAACTAGATGGACCTTTGTTGGAAAAGTGATGTCTCTGCTGTTTAATATACTGTCTAGGTTGGTCATAGCTTTTCTTCCAAGGAGCAAGCATCTTTCAATTTCATGGCTGCAGTCACCATCTGCAGTGATTTTGGAGCCCCCCAAGTAGAGTCTGTCACTGTTTCCGCTGTATCCCCCTCTGTTTGACATGAAGGGATGGGTATGGATGCGATAACCTTAGTTCTCTGAATGCTGAGTTTTAAGCCAGCTTCTTCACTCTCCTCTTTCACTTGTGTCAAGAGGCTCTTTTAGCTCTTCTTTGCTTTTTGCAATGAAGGTGGTGTCATCTGCATATCTGAGGTTATTGATATTTTTCCCGGCATTCTTGAGTCCAGCTTGTGCTTAATCCCTTCTGGCATTTCGCATGATGTACTCAGCATATCAGTTATATAAGCAAGGTGAGAGTATACAGCCTTGACGGACTCCTTTCCCAGGTTCTTGTTGCTTTGGCCCAGCCTCTTCGTTCTTTCTGGAGCTGTCTCCACTGATCTCCATGAGCTCCAGGAGCACGTTTGGCGCCTGCCAAGCTGGGGAGTTCGTCTTTCTGTGTTGCATCTCTTTGCCCTTTCATACTGTTCATGGGGTTCTCAAGGGAAAGCTACCAGAGTGGCTGCCATTCCCTCCTCCAGTGGACCACGTCTTTTCAAAGCTCTCCGTCATGACCCTTCTGTCTTGGGTGGTCCTACATGGCATGGCTCATACTTTCACTGAGTTAGTCAAAGCTGTGATCCAAGTGGTCAGTTTGATTAGATTTGAAGACTGGCAGCGCTTAATTGTGGCAGCCTCACAGGACTGGGGAAAATAAAGACTGCACTGTAAAGAATCTCACATGCACCAGGGTCCACGGCAAGAGCAGGAATTTGCTAGGAGCCCAGGCCAGACTGTCTCTGGTCTTGCAGCGTCTCTGGAGAGGCAGGGCAGCTGCAGCCCACCCTGCTGACGCAGGTCCCGGCGCCACACACACCAGGGAACTTTCACCTGTGCCGATGCTGCTGCCGTGTCGGCTCACTAGCGCCGAGAACAGCCTGCAGGCTCCGGTGCTGAGATGCCCCAGACCAAACAGCAAGCAGAGTCCGGACACTGGCACGCCCATCAACAGAAGGGCTGCCCAAAGGCTAGAGAGCCTGCAGCGCAGCTCAGCTCAGCGGCTCAGTCGTGACCAACCCTGGATGCTTCTCCCGGCACCCTTGATCCCATCGGGTGCTTCCTCCAGCCCAGCGCGGCTCATGATGTGCTCTGCATGCAAGTGACATAAGCAGGGTGACAGTACACAGCCTTGACGGACTCCTTTCCCTATTTGGAACCAGTCTGTTGTTCCATGTCCAGTTCTAACTGTTGCTTCCTGACCCACATGCAGATTTCTCAGGAGGCAGGTCAGGTGATCTGGTAATCCCATCTCTTTAAGGATTTTCCACAGTTTGCTGTGATCCATACAGTCAAAGGCTTTAGTGTAGTCAATGAAGGAGAAGATGATGTTTTTCTGGAATTCTCTTGCTTTCTCTATGATCCAGCGAATGTGGGCAATTTGATCTCTGGTTCCTCTGACTTTTCTAAAACCAGCTTGAACATCTGGAAGTTCTGGGTTCACAGACTGCTGAAGCCTAGCTTGAAGGATTTTGAGCATAATCTTGCTAGCATATGAAGTGAGGTCAACGGTATGGTAGTTTGAACATTCTTTGGCATTTCCCTTCTTTGGGATTGGAATGAACACTGACTTTCATTTCAGTCGTGGGACCACTGCTAAGTTTTCCAAACTTGCTGACAAATTGAGTGCAGCACTTTAACAGTAACGTGTTTTAGGATTTGAAATAGCTCCGCTGAAATTCCATCACCTCCACTAGCTTTGTTCGTGTGATGCTTCCTAAGGCCCGCTTGCCTTCAGGGTGTCTGGCTCTAGGTGAGCGACTACACCATCATGATTATCTGCTTCATGAAGAGCTTTTTGTGCAGTTCTTCTGTGTGTTCTTGCCACCTCTTCTTAATCTCTTCTGCTTCTGTTAGGTCCATCCCATTTCTGCCCTTTATCATGCCCATCCTTGCATGAAATGTCGATATCTCCAATTTTCTTGAAGAGATCGCTAATCTTTCCCACTGTATTGTTTTCTTCTCTTTCTTTGTGTTGTTCATGTACGAAGGCCTTTTTAGCTCTCTGCGAATCTCTGGAACTCTGCATTCAGTTGGGGATATCTTTACCTTTCTCCCTTGCCTTTCACTCTTCTCTCCTCAGCTATTTGTAAAGCCTCCTCAGACGATGGCTCTGCCTTCCTGGTTTCTTCTTCTTTGGGGCGGTTTCCAGCGTTGCCTCGTGCGTGGCTGCCGACCCTGGTGCGCGGCTCTGCAGGCGCTCTGTCTGCCAGGCCTGCCCCGACCTGTCTGTCGCCACCACTGCACATTCTAGCAGCACTGGCAGCCGCTGCATCGTGTCCGGCTCCTTGCAACCCCCGGGACCCTAGCCCACCAGGCTCTCCGTCCATGGGATCTCCAGGGAAGAATGCTGGAGGGGGCTGCCATTCCCTTCTCCGGGGATCTTCCCGACACTGGGACTGAACCAGGGTCTCCTGCATTGCAGGCAGATTCTTTACTGTCTGAGCCACCAGGTCCTACCTGAATGGCCTAGAGTTTTCCCCTACTTTCTTCAGTTTGAGCCTGAATTTGGCAATAAGGAGTTCAGGATCTGAGCACAGTCAGCTCCGAGTCTTGTTTTTGCTGACCGTATAGAGCTTCTCCATCTTTGGCAGCAAAGAACATATCAGTCTGGTTTCACCATTGACCATCCAGTGATGTCCATGTGTCCTGTTTTGTTGAAAGAGGGTGTTTGCTGTGACCACTGTGTTCTCTTGGCAGAACTCTGTTAGCCTTTCTCTCCTTTGTTTTGTACTCCGAGGCCAAACTTGCCTGTTTTTCCAGTTATATCTTGGCTTCCCATTTGTGCGTTCCAGTCCCCTACAATGAAAAGGACAATCTTTTTTGGCGCGAGCTTTGGAATGTCATGTAGGTCTTCACAGAACCAGCCAGCTGCAGCTTCTTCCGCATTAGTGGTTGGGCACTGACTTGGATCACTGTGATGCTGAATGGTTTGCCTTGGGAAGGAGCTGAGGTAATCCTGTCGTTTCTGAGGCTGCTCCCAAGTACTGCGTTTCAGACTCTTTCGTTGACTGTGAGGGTTGCTCCGTTTCTTTGAAGGGGATCTTGCCCACAGCGGTAGCTATAAATGGCCATCTGAGTTAAATGCGCCCTCTCCGGTCCATTTTAGCTCAATGATTGCTAAGAGGTAGGCGCTCACTCTTGCCATCTGCTTGACCCCGCCCATCACTCAGAGTCATGGGCCTCACTTTCCAGGGTCCTATGCATATTGTTTACGCCACTGGACTCGACTTTCACCACCACACGTCTCCACAGCTGAGTGTGTTTCTGCCTTGTCCCAGCTGCTTCACTCTCTCTGGAGCTATTAGTAATTGCCCTCTGCTCTTCCTCAACAGCACATTTAACACCTCCTGATATGGGGGATTCATATTCTGGTGCCATATCTTTTTGCCTTTTCACACTCTTCAGGGGGTTCTCACAGCAAGGACACTGGAGTGGCTCATCATTCCCCGCTCCGGTGGGCGAGGTTTTGTGGGCACGCTCTGCTATGACCCGCCTGTCCTGGGCGGCCCTACACGGCGTGGCTCAGAGCTCCACCGAGCACACAGGCCCCTCTCCATGGCAAGGCTGTGATCCATGAAGAGAAAGTCAACTCCATCTCAATTTAAAAAACAAATGAAATGGGTATAAAATATTACCCACTCTGATGGCGTGTGTGGGAGAGAGAGAGAACACGCAAAAATTCGTACTGGGGCATCTAGCGCACAGAAGCCATTCAATGAATCTTGACTTGACTTGCTATTGCTATGCTGTTCACACATGTGTTTTCTCCCACCACGTCATATACCCGTGTACACGTGTCTTCCGTTGTAGCTGACATGTCAGCTTGAAAGGATGGCTGCTGCTGCTGCTGCCCCGTCGCTCAGTCGTGTCCGACTCTGTGCGACCCCATAGACAGCAGCCCACCAGGCTCCCCCGTCCCTGGGATTCTCCAGGCAAGAACACTGGAGTGGGCTGCCATTGCCTTCTCCAAGGATGACATACCTTATTTAAAATTTCACATCTGATTTTCTGGTTTGTTTCATGCATTCTACATTTTAATATTTTGTGAAATTAGCAAAGAATTCTGTTGGATTACATCTATTAAAATAATTGTAAATATTATAAGAATATTTTGCATTTTAATATTTCGGGTCGATATCTACTGTTTAAGATGCAGTGGTATCTCCTCTTTATGATACTCTTGCCTTTGAAAAATTAAATTAAAAAAAGTTCCTTCAGTTACTCCGACTCACCAAATTTGGGGAACGCTTCTTCTCCGTTTCTATTGTTAAAACTCCTGATATGATAAACTGAGGATGGAAGGAGGCACACATAAGTGTCTTTTTTCATTTTCATCCAAGGAATTCCTTTCACAACTTCAATAACAACCCCTTTTTAGAAAAATTAATTTAAAAAATAAATAAATAAAAAGAAAAATTAATTAGCTTAATGAAAAGTCAGTAAAATATAACATCATATCAACTTCATTAATTGCTAAATTTAGAATCCATAACAATTTTATTATATTTGAAAATGGTTTATAAGTTTTATTTTCACTTAGTGAGGCTGTCTTCATTTCAAACACCAGCCACAAGCTCAGGGAATTCCAGGCAACCTGTACTTACAACCAAGTGGCCACAAATGTCTTGTTCAGGTGCTCAGTCACGTCCAACTCTTTGTGATTCCATGGACTGTAGTCCTCCAGGGTCCTCTGTCCATGGGATTCTCCTGGCGAGAATACTGGAGTGGGTCACCATTTCCTTCTCAGGGGATCTTCCCAGACCAGGGGTCAAAGCGCAGTCTCCTGCCCTGGCAAGCACTTTAGCACTGAGCCACCAGGGAGCCCTCAGCGAATATGTAAGTTCTCACTGTCCATCTCAGATTTGATGATCTCATTCACAGAACTCAGGGAAGTAGTACACTTAGGATTGTAATTCTACCACAAAGGATGCAAATCCAGACCAGCCGAGTAAAGAGGTGCACCAGATGGCCTCTGGGATGGCCCTAGGCATAAAACTTCTGTGTCCTCAGCAGGCAACACCCTGGTGGCACATCAGTGTGTATCATCAACCAGGAAACTCACCTGTTCAGAGTTTCATTATGGGGTTTCATTATTTATACAGGGTTTGTCTTTCTGGCATGGCCAGCCCCCCAAAACTCAAGTATCATATGAGAGGCCCACCGTGAATAAGAAAGATATTCTGATCACTTGGGGAATTCCAAGGAATTTAGAGGCTAGCTCCAGAAACCAGGCAGTCAAGTTCTTTATTATATATCAGAAAGCCACATATGTCTTACTCACTGAAATAAGTTAGGGCTTTCTTCCTTGTATCACAATTATTTTTCTGGGTTCCCCAAAAGAGTAATCCAACTTTTAATACCTTTTTAAGTTCTCTCTCTTGAGCAATTTTAACTAACTAATTTCTTTTCTTTTTTGAAGTTTCTTCAAAGGGTAACAGAAGTTTGAGAGGAATTTGCATGAAATACCAAAATTCCTACTGTAGGTCTATAATGGCCCCTGGAAAATTATCTAGTATTAATAACAAATCCCAAGGTTTTCTTTTCCAGAGATGGAGAAAACCATTACTGGATTTATGTTACACTGATGTTTTGGATGGAATATTTTTGTTTTGGATGGAATATTTTTAACATGACTCTGGCATGGAGGGTAAATAAACCTGTATTAGTTTCATTTAATAACTTCTTATTGAATTTACCAGCGTTATCACTAGGAAATACATGGTTATAATTTAGTGAGTCTTTTCAATGAATATTCAATATGCTATTGAAAACAATTTATGAACAGAAAATAGTATTTAAAAACATCTAATCTGCAGTCTAGTTTTTGAAAAATAAGAATCACACATTGACTTGCAAAGGAACCTATCCTGAATATTTTATTATTTTCTGAAATTAGTTAAAGACACTTGTTTTTGGTGCATCAAAATAAATAGCCACCAGGAATTTGCTGTATGGCTCAGGAAACTCAAGCAGGGGCTCTGCACCAACCTAGAGGGGTGGGGTGGGGAGGGAGACGGGAGGAGGCTCAGAAGGGAGGGGATACGTGTGCACCTATGGCTGATTCACGTTGAGGTTTGACAGAAAACAGCAAAATTCTGTAAAGCAATTTTCCTCCAGTAAAACACTGATGTTTTTTCCACTGGTAAAAACTGCATGTATGACATTAAAAAAAAAAAAAAAGACTGTCCACAGTGCAGGAGCCTTCCCCAGGCACATGGGGCCTCTACGTACTAGGGTTTCATGTCATATTAAAGTGTGAACAGAAAGGTGTGATCTGATAGAGGGCACCATGCGGGGGAATTTCAAAAGGTCTCTCAGAGACGGTGGCGTTTAAGCTGAGACGTGCATGGTAAGCATTTAGGGAGTGAGCCCTCTGCGAGAGGAAACTGCTGCNGGGAGGGGATACGTGTGCACCTATGGCTGATTCACGTTGAGGTTTGACAGAAAACAGCAAAATTCTGTAAAGCAATTTTCCTCCAGTAAAACACTGATGTTTTTTCCACTGGTAAAAACTGCATGTATGACATTAAAAAAAAAAAAAAAGACTGTCCACAGTGCAGGAGCCTTCCCCAGGCACATGGGGCCTCTACGTACTAGGGTTTCATGTCATATTAAAGTGTGAACAGAAAGGTGTGATCTGATAGAGGGCACCATGCGGGGGAATTTCAAAAGGTCTCTCAGAGACGGTGGCGTTTAAGCTGAGACGTGCATGGTAAGCATTTAGGGAGTGAGCCCTCTGCGAGAGGAAACTGCTGCTGCGAAGGATCGAATCAGACCAGCTGGAAGCAGCGCTGGATGAAGTGTCCAGAATCAGTCAACAGAAGATGCGCAGTCTCTCTCCAGGACCTGCAGCCCCACGCTCCTCCGGCGACCAGGCGGACACCGGGGCCCCGGCTGCGAAGCTCTGCTCCCCGTGCTGTATTCAGCAGGCGCGGCCCCTCCCGACGCCCGGTTAGTTCGGTCTTTACAAGATTCTTTTCACGGGAAAAAATTCAGTTCTCTGGAAGACTGCAAAAGGCACCTGGAACAAATCTTTCCTCAAAAAGATGGAAAGGTTTTGGGAAGATGGAATCATGAAATTGCTTAAAAAATGGCAGAAGGTAGTGGAAGAAGACGGTGAAGACATTATTCAATAAAGCTCTTGGTGAAAGTGAAAAATGTGTCTTTTATTTTTACTTAAAAGAATGTAGGAACTTTTTGGCCAGCCCAGTACCTCCTCTCATACAGAGCTGATCTCTCTACCGGTCTCCTCTCAGCTCATCCTCCCACGTAGACCCGGCCTCCGCTCTACCGGTCCTCTCTTAGCACGGTTTGCCCTGACCACACCGGCCTCCCTGGTGTCGTGAGCCCTACAGGGCGGCCACCAGTCCAGGCCCTGCTCCCCTTGCACGCTCTGCCCCCGGCTGTCCCTGGGGCTCACCGGGTCCACTCCTCCTCCAGATCTTTGCTCAAATGTCTCTTCTCAACGAAGCTTGAATATGCTGTAAAAAACTGCAACCCTCACTCACCTCATAGCTCCTTACCTTCCCCTACATTTTATCCACCCCCTCAATCCTTTTGATGTAAGGTAAGGATCTAGGTGTGTATAATAACTGAGGCACTTAGAACAGAACCTGGCCCACATTAGGTATTTGGTAGATATTTGCCAAGCCAAGGAACTGAAAATGTTTTCGTGAGACAGGGAGATGCTACTGAGAAATGTGGGGGAAGGCCAAGAAGATGGGCTATCTCACTCTGCTGTAGGACGGCCTGCCAGTGATGCAGGAGGTATGGGTTCGGTCCTCGGGTTGGGAAGATCCCCTGGAGAAGGAAATGGCAAACCACTCTAGGAGTTTGTCCTCGGAGGACAGAGGAGCCCAGTGGGCTGTAACCCAAGGGGTCACAGGGTTGGAATCACTTAGTGAGTAAGCGACAGCAAGATGACCCGAATCCCTTGGTGAGCCCTGTGGGGTCCTTCTGAATTTCTCTTATGCCGGTGACACCCTGCTTTCTCGTCTTTGCTGTTTTGAGGAACTACTTTTAAAAGTTCCTTCTGTTGCCTGAGACGCTAAGCTCTGGCTGTTAGCTTGCCTATGTCATCTGCAAACACGAGCCTTGCAGGGAGGCCCGGCGGTCGCTAGCCGTTTCCTTCCTGACTAACGTGCTCTGTAAGAGACTCGCCATCCCTTGGGCTCCACATTCCTTTAACTAAATAGAATATTTGTATGCAAAAATTTTATATATAAACATGTCATTTAAAAACGCCTCCAGCAGACACAAGACCGAGTCGACAGCAAGGGCTGTACATCTCCACCGGCGGTGCCTCTCCAGGATTGCCTGGCCACAGACGCAGTCACTGAGCGTCTTCAAGAAATGGATGAATGCTCGCCAGTGAGATTAGTTACTTACAGACAAGAATGTCCAAAATGGGTATCCTGATAGCAAAGCTATAGGCTTACACTCTGTTGATAGTTCTGCAAATTGTCTGGTATAATAAAAGTAGCCAGATCCGTCCCAGAGCACCGCTAATCAGGCCAATCATGACTTGGACAGCCTACAAGAAAGGAATATCACAAGCAATTACCCAGACGTAAAACGCCAAGAAAGTTACAATTTGGGTGCTTGGAAGGGCTTAGGGGGTATAGCTGCCATGTTTCTGAATCATAGGGGTCTCCACCACTATTCTTACTTGGGCTTAGAAATTACGAAAAACTGGCGAGAATCCAAGGGGATGGAGGAAGGTGCAGCCACCAAGCGCGTGGAATCTCTGTCTGCAGCTCAGGGGTCAAGCATGAGAGTGGTTAGTGACATGGACAAGTGTGGCTGTTTTCAGGCAAATGAAGGTGTCGAGGGGCTTATCCACAGCCCAGGTCAGAAGGACGCTGGCCGGGGGCCCTTGGGCTCTGAGAGAGGGGGAGGCCCCGTGAGCCCTGGGCCTCTCCTTCCTCTTGCCGGTTTGACATTGCACGCGCCATTCTTAGTTCCCGCTCTTTTTTCTGACACATTTCTACCGTCCTCACGTCCTTCAGCCCGTTGGTGGGACAATGCTTTCCTTCTGGCAGCAGCTCTGACTTTCAGCATTACGAGGTGGGGGATCCACTCAAAGCCAGGCCTGCTGAATCTGAAGATCCCAGCCCCAGTGATCTTAGGCACTTTCCTGAGGTGTGATGGGTCATTTTGCAGCCCCGGTTTCTGATCTGACTCAAGGCCCCAGTAATTTGGGGTGTGATGAAGACAGACGTAGCATGCTAGGTTCTGCTGGGACAAAGGAGTATAAAGAGTGGCCTAGAAATTCATCCTCCCTGAAATAAATGCACAAGGAGTATGTCAAGAACACAGAGCTGCGAGGCGATCAGCGTCCACAAAGCCCTGTGGCCCAGCTTCTCTCTTGACTGTAACCCCTGACCTCATCATCTCCTCTAAGACCCACAGTCTCACATTTACTTCAGACTCTTTACAAACATACATAGATAGATAGACAAGAGAAAATCATAGAGGTATGATTGCTGCAACCCATTCCATCGACTCTCTTCCACTGGGCAGCTGGGACACAGGGCTCACTGTCTTTTTAAAAATAGTTGGAACTTGCAATATCAGCATCATTTATCCACTCAAGTAGCATTTAGTCCGTACCCCCAACATTCTGGTTTCTTTTTTCAACACAAGGTGATGTGGTGGCATCTTATCCAAAACATAACACCGGCATTAGAGAGAATGAATGAAATCTATCTCTAGAGGAGAATGTAAAAAAATATAATAATAAGTAATGATTTTCTTGTATAAGCCACTTTAAAGTCACTGAGAAATTTATTCTTGCTTTCTCTAATTTTTCACAAGTAAATAAACTCCCTGAAATAATAACTAAAAATCAACTTATTAATATGCTCTCTTGGACAAAGCTAAAAAGTTTTAATTGTCCTGTTAGACTTTATCCACTTTTCACCAACCATAAAGACACTTTAACAGTCCTTAGGATTCTTAGATGCAGACACAGAATGTAATCTGACTGGCTTAAGCAAGATAGGCTATTAGGCACTAGTGAGTTCAGAGGATCACTAGGAGGATAAAACCAGTGGAACAGGGCCCAGAGCCAAAGCACCCACCTAGGCTGAGGAGACCAATGTCTCTGTTAAATCCCCCTGCAGGGCTCTGCTGCAGAGGGCAAATCCCTGCTCCCTGGGCCATCATCTGTGCAAGTGGAATTGATGCCCAGTGTAGAGCAGCTTTTGTTTTTCTCTTTCAAATTAGATTTCAGGGCATGAGAACGTGATTGGAAGAACCTTAATCAAATGCCTTCACTCTCACTACAGGGGAGGCAGTGGAATTTATTTATTTACTTTTTTGATTCAGCTTTCAGAAAGACAGCTTTCACAATTTAGCAACCAATAGAAAAGATGTTCAAAAGAGGTGGCAGCCACAAATGACTGGTCTCTGGTGGGCGCCTTCGGGGATGTATGGGCCACCCACTGCAGGCTCACCATCCGCATCTGAGGAGCTGCTCCCTGGCCACATCTGATGGCGGGGCAGCGGAGCCTGCCTCCACTCGGACCCACCAGTGCCCCTTTCCCGGGAATCGTGTGCTTAGAACAAGGCTAGTTTCTTCTCAGCATACAGTTTAATCTGGGATTGTCTCTTGAGAAGAATATATAAATCCTTAGAGAGCACTGATAGGTTCTATGGGCTGAAAGGATATCCAGAAGAGTCAGAAATGAGGAAAAAGAACAAGAAAACTGATGACTTTCAACTTCCTAATTCCAATGCTTTCCTGAAACTTAGAGGCCTTTTTGCTCTTGGGTGCTGGATAGCATACACATATCCCTAAATACAGCTCCCTTTGTTTTGCTTACGCTAACATGAGTGCTTCCTGTCACTTGCAATCAAAGTAGTTTTTAAATCTGTGCTTTGTCTTTCCCATAGCTATCACCCTAAGACTTTGAGAATTCACTTTTTGGTTACCCAGAATCTGATGGGTCTTCGTTCTCTCCCCGGTCTAGATTTTTTCCTCAATCTGTCGTCAACAGCCGACTCTGACACCTAAGCTCTTGATTCCCAAATCTTCACTTACATTTATTTCTCCTCCAATTTACATCGCCCATCAGTTCTCAAGGATGAATTATTAAATGCATGTACCAAAGGCATGTGGGACAGAGAAAATGGAATGCATTCTCGTGGGACAAGCGGTACGCATTTGAGTTTGAATCTCGCTTATATCAGTTCCCAGTGTGTGCTCAGGGGCTGTTCTGCCGACTCTTTGCGATCCCATGGACTGCAGCCTGCCAGGCTCCTCTGTCCATAATATTTTCCAGGTAGAGAGCTGGAGTGGGCTGCCATTCGAATAGCAGTGGGGCCCCCTACTCAAAGGGACTGTCTCAACCCAGGGCGGATTCTTCACCGCTGAGCCATCCGGGAAGCCCTTCTGTCAATTACTAACTGACTCAAATCCTACTCAAATGTTTCCGAGAGTTAGTTTTCTGATCCCACAGAGTTGGTTTGAGAGGCAAACAACAGGAACTGGCACACACTTGAAAATCAAAATGAATTCACAGTTAACTATTCCTTCCTATTTCCCTTCAACCTTTCTCCGGTTACTTGAGTGTGAGAGCCCACTCACCTGTTTCAGTTTTGGATACTTTTTTCGATATCTGTGCTCTGTCTTGTTAGAGACGAGTTCACTGGTTATTTCACGTAATTATTTTGAATTATTCCCCTGAGTTTAGTATCTGCCATCACGAATTTACTCCCAGGTCACCACAGCAGCAACCGCAGTGCGCCCCACATTAGTCCAACCCCCAAAAAGCTGCCTGTAGACCACACATCCAGTAGACAGCGGCCGCTGCCATGTCTGCGGCTCCATGAGGCCGGGAGACTGAGGTCCCTGCCTGCGTCTGCCTCCGACTCCACAAGGCGCCTCATTGCAACAGCGCAGCTGCACAACCCCCAACTGTCTGATGGTCCAGACTGGGTACACCCCAATCACAACTCACTGAAGAACAGGAAAACACAAAGCAGTAATAGCCCAGTGACCACAGGGGAGAAACACGAAGCCTTAAATCCAGTCTCTGGTCTACGACCACAGTGACACTCCTAAACTGGGGATCGAGTGTGGAAGTCGCTCACTTGAAATCAGCGGCTCCCGCTTCCCTCAGGCCCGGGGGCTTCCCGCTGCGTGGCTCAGAAGAGCAGGGCGTGATCTGACCTCTGCCCTCCCCCCTGTGTGGCACCCTGTCCATTCCTGCCCGTGGGCATTTGCACTACCAAGTGTTATTACACTCAGTTTTGAGCACCTTCTTGTATACATCTTTGCTGCTGTGAGGCTTCACAGATGTTGCAGGGTCTGGCTCTAGCAATCTATTTGTAAACTGTTTGAATTTGATAATTGCTTGGTAAATCAACCTGACAAAATAAAATTCTGTCTATTAATCCGTTACCACAAGTAGATGGATCTGTTTACGGCGGGCATGTAACCTATGTTTGGGTAGGGCGCCCTTACAGTGTAGTTTCTCTGGCATTTGTTGAATTAAGTTTGGGCGTCTCCGGAGATCACCACAAAGACAAGCACAGCCACTCTCTGGCGCAAGTGGATTCAAGAAGAAAAGAACAGGCTGACTGGGACACGCAGCGTGTACTAAGAGCCTGGGGCGGAGAAAACAAACTTTGGTTTTTATATCTAGTGTCAAACTGAACGTCTATGGGCAAGTCAGCTGATCTGCAATAAGTAATTTCCAGAAGAACCACTTTTCAATTCTCTGTGGCCCATTTACTAGCTAGTGGGAAGCTGCTGTATAACACAGGCAGCCCAGCCTGGCGCTGTGACCACCACAGGGATGGGTGTGGGTGGGGCGGGATATGTCTGCACACGCATGCATGTGCGTATATATACACACACTTATAGCTGATTCCCCGTTTTCAGCAGAAACAAACATTGTAAAGCAATTACTGTCCACTTAAAAAACAAAAAAGATCCTCCCAAACAATGCCTATGAACTCACCTAAGAAAGAGAGCACACAGAGAGAACTCTTAACTTGCTCTGTTTGGACATCAACCATCCCTATCATCAAGAATATGAGTTTCTGTTCATGTATTTTTGATTGCAAAATCGAACACCTATCTCCTAAAACCACAAAACACATGGGAGTGTGGTCGGAAGGCCGTCCCAATGGCCCCCTGCGCCGCGGCCCTGGGCCCCCCGTCACCAGACTCTGCTCTGTCAATTAGCCAGCCCGCTTGCATCTTTGCGGATGCGGTGTGTGTAAGATGGGTGGGTTACTGAAGACATGCTTGGAAGAGGGGATATTGAAAGGAATAAAGAAAAAGTAGCAAATGAACACTTGGGTTCTTCCCAACTGTGGGGGGTGTGGGGAGCACTCCGGCCGTGGAGTTACTGGGAACATCCCGGCCCTCCCCACCCGCGACCCGCGAC
>SJYB01003399.1:94297-168407 GCA_006408585.1 Antidorcas marsupialis
AGCAGGCGAGGCTGCGGCGGCGAGGAGGGCCCCGGCCGCACGCGCCTTCCTGCGAATGGGGTGAGGCGCCTGGCAAGCTTTATGCGTGGCATGTTAGCATGGGCCATCTCACTCACGCAGGAAAAATCCCGTGGACCCCGCGGAGCCGTCCCTCAGCCTCAGGGGTGACACTTGGCGACCTTGTTTCATCAATCGTCCCCCTTCTTCATATTTTTCTGGACTGGGCAGTACATCATTTCACCTTTAAATGGTTCAGTATGTGTTCTGTGACACACTGTAAAGAGTTCTTGTTTCTTTTAAACAATATCACTCAGTTCAGCTCAGTCGCGTCTAACTCTTTGCGACCCCATGAACCGCAGCACGCCAGGCCTCCCTGCTCATCACCATCCCCCAGAGCCCACCCAAACTCACGTCCATCGGGTCAGTGATGCCATCCAGCCATCTCATCCTCGGTCATCCCCTTCTCCTGCTGCCCCCAATCCCTCCCAGCATCAGAGTCTTTTCCAACGAGCCAACTCTTCTCATGAGGTGATCAAAGTACTGGAGTTTCAGCTTCAGCATCATTCCTTCCAAAGAAATCCCAGGGCTGATCTCCTTCAGAATGGACTGGTTGGACCTCCTTGCAGTCCAAGGGACTCTCAAGAGTCTTCTCCAACACCACAGTTCAAAGGCATCAATTCTTCGGTGCTCGGCCTTCTTCACAGTCCAACTCTCACATNAGCATCAGAGTCTTTTCCAGTGAGACAACTCTTCGCATGAGGTGGCCAAAGTCCTGGAGTTTCAGCTTTAGCATCATTCCTTCCAAAGAAATCCCAGGGCTGGTCTCCTTTAGAATGGGCTGGTTGGATCTCCTTGCAGTCCAAGGGACTCTCAAGAGTCTTCTCCAACACCACAGTTCAAAAGCATCAATTCTTTGGTGCTCAGCCTTCTTCACAGTCCAACTCTCACATCCATACCTGACCACAGGAAAACCCATAGCCTTCACTAGACGGACCTTCATTATTAAACCTAATAAAACAGTAGTTTTTAAAAGACTACCTCCTTCCTGGTAGCCTTTAAAACCACCGCCTCAGAATGGTAGCTGTGAAATCCAGCAGCCTGGCCAGTCACTGGAGGGGGGAAATCAGTTAAGCTCCCCCAGAAGCCTTTCTGCCCGAGAACTGTCACTCTCCACCAGCATGGCAGCCCCTTGGAAAAGCCCTAATCACAGGGATTATTTTAATGTGATTTGACTCAGAGCGCATTCAATGACAAAGCCCTAATCCAAGGTATCTGTGGAATCCAGTAGGAGGCTTTTTAAGAAGACCAGCTGCCAGGTTACTGAGGAAGCAATACCGATAGCAAGATTAACAAAAACGATGGTGGACAAAAAATCTACAGTCAAAATTTAGGGAATAATGTGTTCACAAGTGCCCTGTAGAGTTCTGACGTATCCCTTGAAATCAGTCAGCCTCACACACGTTCAGGGTTGTGCGTGTGCCAAGGAAAAAGCTGGGAAGGCCCTACTTCCCGGCTGAGCGTGAGGCTCTGTGTGAGCAGAACGTGCAGGCTGAGGCAGAGCCTCACATCTCGGATCCTGAGGGATGAACCAGCGCCCGCACAGCCCTTCAGCGGCCGGCGGGACTTGCAGGCCCAGCCGCTCGGCGCGCTCACTCCTCGGACGCCAGGCCGCTGGGCGCGCGCGCTGCCACGCGAGGAGGGGCGCAGAGTGCGCCGCGAGCCCCAGCGGAGCAGAAGGGAGGCCGCTCGGTCGCCTCCGACCCCTTGCGACCCCTCGGACTGTAGCCTGCCAGGCTCCTCTGTCCGTGGGATTTTCCAGGCAAGAGCACTGGAGTCGGGCCATTTCCTTCCCCGGGCAGGCCCAACAAACAGCGATGAGAAATATTAGAGATCTGGTGAAAACTCTCAGGATCTTCTTCCAAAGTTGCTTATTATATTATTCAGAATGTTAAGTTTTAAACAAAAAAAAATGATGAGACATACAAAAAATTAGGAAAATATAGCCCATACATAGGAAAAAAGCATTAACAAAAAGTATCCCTGAGGAAGTTCAGATAACAAGCCTAACAAAGACCTTAAATTAGCTATTAGGAATATATTCAAAGAGCCAAAAAACCCCCACAAAACTATGAAGAATAAAAGGAAATGTACAAGAAGTAGAGAAGAATGTCAGTAGGAGACTAAAATGATAAAAACAGAACCAGAGAGAAACTCTGAGTTGAGAAGTGCAGTGACTGCAATGAAAAGTTCACAGGACGGGCTCAACAGCAGGCCTGCCCTGCTGGAAGAGAGGGTTAGGAGGCCTGAAGCCAGGCTAGCCGAGATGGTGCAGGGTGGCGCCGGGAAATGGAGAGGGTGAAGAGGGCCGAACAGCACCCCGGTGCTCCTAGGGGCACACCCGGAACACACGAGCACAGTGGGAAAGTGAGGAGGGAGAGGGAGGGAAGCGCACGCAGGAGAGCTGGGAGGACAGCAGCCACGTTTCCCAGTTTTGATGGAAACCATTAAGCCAAGAATCTCAGCAAATTCCAAGTAGAGTAACTCAAGGAGATTCACATCTAGACACACCAGGTTCAAAATAATGAAAGTCATCTACATCAAAGAAAGAATCTTGAAAATAGGAAGAGAAAAGTTATGTGCAAGAGATCCAAAATGAGATTAAATAGCTGCTGTTATCATAAACCGCGGAGATCAGCAGATACTGGAATATCTTCAAAGTGCTGAAAGAAAGGGAATATAAAAATGAATTCTATATCCAGCAAAAGTAAAAACAGCCCTTAGAAACTGGAGAAATTAAACATTCCTATACATATAAAAACAGATCTGCCTTAGAATAAATACTAGAGAGAGTACTTTGTGCAGAAAAAAAAATTCTAGACATGAAATTAACTCCATTTGAGGAAATAAAAATCATTTATAAAGGTTATTAGATAAATATAAAAGTCAGTATAAATATATTTTTGTTCATAACTTCTCTCATATAATTTAAAAGATAATTTTATAAAGCAATAATTAGGATGAGGGAGAATATTCCCAGAGTAATGAAAATAAAGATAAAAATAAACCAAATAAAACTTGACTACACTTAGAAGCTTTTGCACAGCAAAGGAAACCATAAACAAAATGAAAAGATAATCCACAGAATGGGAAAGAATATTTGCAAATAAAGAAACTAACAAGGGATTAACCTCCAAAATATACAAACAGCTCATGCAATTCATATATTTATATGTACATTTTAAAAACCCAATCAAAAATAGGTGGAAGATCTAAATAGGGATTTCTCCAAAGAGACTCTCCAGGCAAGAACTGGAGTGGGTTGTCGTTTCCTTCTCCAGTGCACGAAAGGGAAAAGTGAAAGTGAAGTCACTCAATCATGTCCGACTCCTAGCGACCCCATGGACTGCAGCCTACCGGCTCCTCCATCCATGGGATTCGTCAGGCAAGAGTGCTGGAGTGGGTTGCCATCGCCTTCTCCAAAGGAGAGATACAGGTGTTCAAAAATCACACGATGTACGTATACGTATAACCGAATCACTTTGCTGTACATCTGAAACTAATACAACACTGGAAATCAACTAAATTCCAATGTAAAATTTTTTAAAAAAGTTTAAATGGAGGGGGACTATCACAACTCATTCTATTGATTTTTGACAAGGTTACTTAGGCAATTCAATGGGGAAAGGAGAGGCTTTTCAGAAAATGGTGCTGGGGTAACTGAATATTTATATGCAAAAGAATGAATTTAGATCCCTACCTCACAACATATGACAAGTTAACACAGAATTGGTTAAGGACATAAATGGAAGAGCTGAAATTCCAAAATGCCAAAAAAATGTTACTATTCATGACCCTGAACTGATCAACAACACTGAACTCAGCAGTGACAAAAGAAAAATATAAATTGGACTTCATCAAATTAAAGACTTTTTGTGTAGCAAAGGAAACCATCAGGAAAGTGAAAAGACAGCTCACATAACAGAAAAAAATATTTGCGAATCATACATCGAATAACGGAAGCCCCGCTGGTGGCTCAGACAGTGAAGGATCTGCCTGCGATCTCAAAGACTGGGGTTTGATCCCTGGGTTGGGAAGATCCCCTGGAGACAGGAATGGCTACTCACTCCAGTGTTCCTGCCTGGAGAATTCTATGGACAGAGAAGCCTAGGGGGCTACAGTCCATGGGGTCACAAGGAGCCAGACAGGACTGAGGCTGACACACTCAGATCCAGGAAGGGACTCGTATTGGGAATCTGTGAAGAATTCTTAAATGGAACAATAAAAAGCCCCCAAAAGCTAATTAAAAACTTGGTAAAGGCACATTAAAAGGTGCTCAACATCACTGATCATCAGGGAAATAAAGCCTGATGATGATCTAAACCATGATGAGCTATCACGTCACACCTGTTAGAATGGCTGTTACCAAAAACGACAAAGACTGTTCTGTGCACTGTTGGTGGGAATGCAGGCTGCTGCAGCAGCTGTGAAAAGCAGCGTGGAGGGTCCACGCGACCCAGCAGTTCTGCTCCCGAGTAGAGAGCCAAAGAGCGCAAATAATTAGGTGAAAAACAGCCAAGACCTGGGTATCTAAGTGTCCAACGACAGACGAACAGGTTAAAAGCTGTGCCACCCCCGCACCTCTCCACACAGAAAAAGCAGCCATACTCATCCAGTTACACTTTTATTAATGGGGGAAAGGAAATGCCGGGATGAATCTGATTAAGATGTGTTTTCCCACCGGCCTCTTGAATAAAATGGGGTTCTTCACGCGCACCTACACTTTCCTCCTTGACTGGTCATGACGGTTCTTTAATGTGTAGGTAAAGGGTCCTCTTCTGCCCTGCACCCGAGGCAAGTTAGGGGTTAGGAAATCGATGGTTAATATACTCTAAAATAAAGAACTACAGAATTGGGGGTAGAAATTTGGAAAGGGCGCTAGCTGGAATATTCTCGACACTGAGATTTTAAAAGGCTGCCCTATTCTTTGGCTTCCTTCCTTCCCTCCCTCCCTCTCTTCCCTTCTTCCCTTTTGTATCTCCAGGTTGAAAGCCGAAGACCACGCAGTGCAGACAGACAGATTCCAAAACACACACTGATCCTATAAGCGCACATATTTCCCTTTAAATTATGAATGTTCTTAAATTTTAAAATATTTTTCATTATTTTTCCAATTCTTTTCCCATTTAGGTTATTGAAGAAGACTGAGCAAGTTTCCTGTGCTATACAGTAGGTCCAAGCTGGTGATCTGTTTCAATATAGCAGTGTGTACATGTCAGTCCCGAACTCACAGCCTATCCCTTCTGCCCACACTTCCCTCCTGGGAGCCATAAATTCACCCTCGAAGTCTATGAGTCCGTCTCTGTTTTGTAGGTGAGCTCATTTGTATCCACTTTTTGGATCCCTTGTGCAAGTGGTATGTTTTCCCTTGTCTGTATGACTTGCGTCATGTAGGAGGGTAGTCCCCATGTCCATCCATGTTGCTGCGCAGGGCATTGCTCCCTTTCGTTCGGTGACTAACGCTTCACTGTGCGCGGGGACCACGCTTTCCGTGCCCGTCTCTCCGCTGACGGACGTTTAGGCCGCTCCGCGTCTCGGCTGTCGGAGGCAGTGCTGCAGCGCACGCTGGGCTGCGTGCCCCTCTCCAGCCTCTGCGGTGCAGCGCACGCTGGGCTGCGTGCCCCTCTCCAGCCTCTGCGCTGCAGCGCACGCTGGGCTGCGTGCCCCTCTCCAGCCTCTGCGGTGCAGCGCACGCTGCGTGCCCCTCTCCAGCCTCTGCGCTGCACGCCCGGGAGCGGCGGTGCGCAGCCCGCGGCCGCTCAGTTCCCGTTTTCTAAGGAAGCTCCCGTGGCTCTCCACAGCGGCCGGGCCTGCTGCGTTCCCGCCGCAGCGCAGCAGGGCGCTCACTCCTCCTCGCCCTCTCCAGCACTTATCATCTGTAGACTTTTTGATGGTGGCCATTCTGACTGGTGTGGGGTGGTATCTCATTGTAGTTTTGATGTGCATTTCTCTGAACATCAGTGATTTTGGACATCTTTTCAAGGGCTTCTTGACTGGGCGTCCTCTGGAGAAGCGTCTGTTTAGGTCTTCTACCCATGTTTTGACGGTGGTGTTTGTTTTTATGGTATTGAGCCATGTGAGCTGTTTGTAAATTTTGGAGACTAAGCCTTTGTCATTCACATCATTTGCAAATATTAAAAACACATATTTTTCTACTCAGACTAAATTAGTATTTAGTGCAGTGTTGCTTATATATCAGTTTGAGTAGGAAACTATACTTCTCATATGTTCTTTTTTTTTTCTCTTTTCACAAGACCCTGATCATATAGCACGACATTTATTTCTGAAATAATTCAGCCCAATTTAATTTCTTGACCCCCATTTCCCACCATTCACTCCCACAGAGATTGTAGTTTAGCCTCATGAATGTACTTACCATCCCATAATGATGGTGTTTACCATCTTAATCTGCAGATTGCCTTGCTTAAATAATCTTTATTCTGAATCAGTCTGATAAAATTAATTAGAAGCAGAGAAGGAATCATCAGAAAAAACTTTTCCCTTGGATTTTACAGTTTCTCTTGATACTCAAGGGCTGCACCTCCATTTGTACTGCAAAAGGCATTTCCTTTTCAGCATATATGAGTCGGGCGTTACTCCAGAGAAATTCGGGTTTTGAAAGCCTAATACCTCCTGATCACTGCTTGCCTTTCAGTAAATTTTCTGTAAAATTTTCCTTCCCATTGCTAGTTTTTGGAATCCTCAGCAGGATATCATTTGGGGAAGTTTCCCCATATTCTGATATTCTATAATTTCTACCATTATACTTATCATACAGTGACACTTTTGCTTGGGGAAAAAAAAAATCAATAGTGTTGGGTATAACTTTTAGCTTGGAGATTTACCTCTGTTATTCCCATTGCTTCATAGCTTAGACCTAAGGTTTCCTTGGCGTTCTTTCATTTCTTCACATTATCTGGGCATTTTTTTCTTATTTCCATTATCCTATCAGAACAGTGGCTGACTTGATCTCAGATATGTGTGCTTCAGTGTTTAGTTAGCAATGTCTATTCTCAACAGATGCTTGAAGCAGAGGAAAGTATTAATTAGGTATCAGTGTTCTCACCCAATAGCCATGGCACCCTAGAACCAGAAATACTTTAGCCTAGGATCTGCTTCCCTCTTTTTTTCCTCAGCTCTCCCTTTCCTTCTTCCACTCCAAGATTCCAGGTCCTAGCCATTCCATTCTCTCTTGTTATTTCCTGAATCTCTCCATGTCTCTGTTCTAGAACACATGGGCCAGTCACTGTCTCCTTGATGGTAACTTTGTATTTCTTCTGAGTTGTTCTTGTGATTCCAGTGATACCTAAGCCTGGACCTGTGCTATGGCTACTGGGGAGGAAAGGGCAGATGTATCTTCCATGAAAGTTCTCTGATTCTGTGATGCTGAGGTCAACTGGAGATAAAGCTTGCCCTTTAGATGTAAAGTAGTAGGTATGCAAGAAGTAAGAACATAGCTTTATTTAAAAGGTTTATTATCTTTTCCGGCTTCCCAGTTATCACCCCCGAATCTTGGTTTCTGAACCACTGAAAATACTAAAGGTCTTGAGCTTTCAGATTCAACTGCTCTAAAATTTTGAGAAGTAAAGTTACGAACGTCAGCGTTTGAATATCCCTATGCCTGATAACAGCCTTTACAAAGTTTGTTGTTGTTGTTTTTCAGGGGACTGTCTATTGAGTTAGACAGACCTCAGCCAGAAAATCATCTATCTGTTATCTTATTCTCTTATGAGGTGTGAATATGAAAATGTCCTGTGATATAAAGCGCCTTCGCTACAGAAGGCTGTTTACATTTGCATAGAAACCCATGTAGCAGACAGCAGCCAGAGCAGAGCCCATTCAGTTCCCTAGAGTTGCAGCTTAGAGATGACACCATTTACACATAATTCTGATCAAAACCTTAGTTCTCCAAACAGGATTCGTCATAGAAGACAACATTTTCTGATTCACCACGGGAGAAATGAGATACCTACCACATCTTTATCATCTTCTATATTTTGCTTTGTACAACCAGTTGATCAATGTCGATGTCACACACAACTCCAAAAGGGTGAATAGGAACAAATAGTTTGAAAGGATTTTACCAGCTCTCTGTTTTCAAAAAGAAAATGTCATTCTTATATATCTTCATATGTTAACACTTAAAAAAATAAAAGCATAATAAAATTTCAGGAAGATGAAAAAGAGACTAGGAAAAACTGCTCATTATATTCTCCCACCCTCAACGACTATGGTTACATATATATATAAAATTACATATAATTATATATGGTTACACATGCATATGGTTACATATATATACACCATACTTGGTTACTACTTAATTAACTAGTTCCACAGCATATGTTAGTTTCCATTTTGCTGAATTTTTCTTATTTCTACATAATGAAAATGATTTTACAGTAATTGGGATATATAGTATACCATGTATACCACATCAATACATGGTTACATATATACATGTCTAGTCAAGGCTATGGTTTTTCCAGTCGTCATGTACGGATGTGAGAGTTGGACTATAAAGAAAGCTGAGTGCCAAAGAACTGATGCTTTTGAACTGTGGTGTTGGAGAAGACTCTTGAGAGTCCCTTGTACTGCAAGGAGACCAAACCAGTCCATCGTAAAGGAAATCAGTCCTGAATAGTCATTGGAAGTGTTGATGCTGAAGCTGAAGCTGTAATATTTTGGCTACTTGATGTGAAGAGCTGACTCACTGGAAAAGTCCCTGATGGTGGGAAAGATTGAAGGCAGGAGGAGAAGGGGACGACAGAGGATGAGATGGCTGGATGGCGTCACCGACACAATGGACCTGGGAGTTGGTGATGGACAAGGAAGCCTGGCGCGCTGCAGTCCATGGGGCTGCAAAGAGCTGGACAGGACTGAGCGACTGATCTGAACTGAGGCCGTGACAGTAGGAATTACAGGTGTGCTGGGGGACTCCTGGGATGTTCCAGGACTGTGTCAGCTAGAGGCACAGAGTCAGTGCTGAACTTAAGGCTCCCAGTGTTGCTGAATAAATTCAGAGGATAAACAGGGATTGGACCTCAACAAGATCTCAGATTTATTGCTAATATGAACAATGGAGTTTCAAGAGATGAACTGGAAAAATGATACAGTTAAGGTTGCGATTGTACCAATCCAGTAAAACAAACATTCTTATTATGCAAAAATAATCTGAAGCAATATCCAGAGGTTTATATTTATTTACAGTTTCACTCTAAGTTTCCCTTCAGGGTAAGCGTCATAAGGTAGTAACATCCTGCACACCAATAAGACAGCTCTCTGATGTGCCACTTGTTTCTCTTAAGGGTCAGTTTCGTGTAGTGAAATAATTTGGAATTAAGCCATCCTGATTAGCTCGTCAGGATGGCCATCCTGAGAAGCTCAGCAAGGGGCCAGCCCTGCGGCCCTTAGCAAGCAGCTTAACATTCCTTAGAGCTGTCTCTTAAAGTGAACCAGAAGTAAGTCATTCCCTGAGGAAGTCTGCTATCCCAATTTCTGTTGCCATTTTCGTTATGTAGAAATAAGAAAAATTCAGCAAAACGCCAACTAACATAAGCTTTGGAACTAGTTAATTACTCAACAGTTTGGGATTTTGAAGTAAGGAGCGCGTGCTGAAAAAACAGGCAATATCCAACGGGCTCTACTCAGAGTTTCTAGGTCTTGGTTGAAGGCCCAGCTGTTTCAACCTCTGTGAAGCCCTCGGTAGATGGGATAGAGCAGAAGAGGGAGTCTACAGAGAAGGCTTCAGTTCCTACACAACTTACTTAGGACTGACTTCCATCCTCTTTCCCCTCTTAGCTTCTCCTCTGCTTAGCAACAAACCTATACAGGTAAGAGCACGTATGTCTGCCCAGCATCCCACATGCATCAAAACAGACATACACGGATACTGAACTGCAGACACACTTAACCAGACTCACTGTGGACAGACACGGAGCAGGCCGTGCAAAAATGCCCACTCACGCGCGCACAGAGCTGAGGACACCTGTTCCCAGCTGCTCGCGTCTACAGAATTCAGCTTTATTCTGTCTACAGACTATATTGCCAAAATATATACGGCCCTGATAGTGAGCATAAATTCCTGGATATTACAAGTACACAGGATATTATTTCCTTCACTGAAGATCAGATCTTGCTATAATTGCCTTGCTCTTCTGAGGCCTGAGAAAGTTGGCCTCAGAGACGCAGGGAACTGAGCGGAACTGGACTGCCTGTCATAGAAATGCCTTGAGTACAAGCTGGAGCTGGAGTTCAGCATAATGCTAAGTCACGCGAAATCTGTCTCCTAATGTTTATTTTGCATTCCATGTGGCTACTGGGGGTTTTGGGTGACCTGAGGTTTAGGAATGTGGGTATCCCTGGTGTCCCTGGTGGTAAATCATCCACTCGCCAGTTCAGGAGCTGCAGGTTCAGTCCCTGGATTGGGACGATCCCCTGGAGAAGAAAATGGCAAGCCACTCAAGTATTCTTGTCTGGCAATCCCATGGACAGAGCAGCATGGCGAGGCTACGGTTCACAGGGCACAAAGGAGTCAGATACGACTCGGCGACTCAGCAGCAGCAGCAGCTTTAGGGACACAGGCCGCACCCTGAGCTGCGCCGACAGGAGGCGCGTGTGCAGAGAGTGAGCCAAGGATGAGCGTCACCTCCACATCTTGCCAAGTGCTTACTTTGGTAAATCACTAAGGGTTTGAAAATGTAACTGTAAATTTGTGATGAAATTCTCATAGAAACCCGGTACTTACGTGTGGCCAAATAGATTTTTTAGCTAAAGGAAAGACTAAAAATTCAAGGCACAGTAAAAGCAGACCAGTCACTGCGCTGCAGGCACTCATGATGTTCAGTGCTATAGAGCAGGTCATCTGAAACAGAGAGGAAGGGTCATTCGGCCATTGGCAGTTACGTGCACTCCAGTAGAAGGTTTATATGAATTCTGATCTTTCCAGAATGGAATTCTGATCTTTCCAGAATGGCAAGGTCATTAAAAGGACAGCCAGAACTGCAGGCTTTTCAGAATATCAGTAAGACTGAACTTTCGATGTGAAAGTGAAGGTCGCTCAGTTCTGTCTGACTCTTTGCGGCCCCATCGACGAGAGCCCGCCAGGCTCCTCTGTCCGTGGAATTCTCCAGGCAAGAAAACTGGAGTGGGTAGCCTTTCCCTTCCCCAGGGGCTCTTCCCAACCCAGGGATCAAATCCAGGCCTCCCGCATTGCAGGCAGATTTTGTAGTATTTCTATATTTATTCCTTCAAGGACAAATAACTATTGAACGTCTTATCTGTACCATGCAAACTGTGCTCTTCGTGAATAAAGAGGTAGAAAAGATATGGTCTCTGAACTCAAGGAGCTTTCAGACTAATGAGGAAGACAAGTGCATGTTAAATGTGAAGAGAATATTAGAAAGAGGTCAACTCTACAGGCAAATCCAGAGTGCCTCCAAGGGTCAGCTTACCAGAGTTAATATTCAGGAGTTTGCCATGGTTCATTTTATAGTGCAAACAAGGGAGGTGAGGGGAAGTTACAGAGACAGACGCTATCTAGATAGAGATTTAGGGTTTTATCTTGAAAAATAGTGGGAAATTTCACTGCTGGGCCGGCCTACTCTGGTTTCAGGCCATATTCTTCTCAAGGTATGTACTCAAGACAGTATCTACGGAAAATGCTGCTGCACAACGACGTTCTGTTCGTGTATGATGTCAGAGAGGTGCTAAGATGTGCTGCTATAGGAGACATTATCTTACCCTTATTTTATTGTCCTAATTTGCATCAGTAGGATTTATTTTTATTTTACATAAATTAGATAATGAGCAGGATAAACTAACGGATTCTGGAACTTATTTCACCAGATAGATTATATGTTTATCTGTGTTGCTGTCCATGGTTATACAGTGATCTCAGTTTATTCTTTAGGAAAAAAAAAATCTGCTTTAAAAAGACATCATATTGAAATAATATACTCATTACTTCGTTCTTATAATCTAGATATTTAAAATCATTGCTTAGTAAATTATAGAAATATAATTCAGTCTCGATTTTTAAAAATTGGACTATGCTTGCTTTATGATGCTGTGTTAGTTTCTGCTGCACAGCAACGTGACTCGGCTGCGTGTGTCCGCCTGCGCCCTCCCTCTGGGGCCTCTGCCCGGCTCCCGTCCCGGCCCTCTCCGTCCCCGCGGAGCGCTGAGCCGAGCTCCCTGGGCCGCGCAGCAGGCTCCCAGCAGCGATTCTGCGCGCGGTCGCCATGTCTGTCAATGCCCCGCTCTCCGCCCGTCCTGCCCTCCTTCCTCCACTGTCCCGACGTCTGTCCTCTAGGTGTGTGTGTCTGTTCCTGAATGCAGATAGGTTCATCAGTACCATTTTTTTTTTTTAGGTTCCATGTATATGCATTAATATACAATATTTTTCTCTGACTTACTTCACTCTGGGTGACAGACTCTAGGTTCACCCACATCACTACAAATGACCCAATTTTGCTCTTTTTATGGCTGAATAATATTCCACTATATACATGTTCCCAGAGAAGGCAATGGCACCCCACTCCAGTACTCTTGCCTGGAAATTCCCATGGACGGAGGAGCCTGGTGGGCTCCATGGGGTTGCTAAGAGTTGGACACGAGTGAGCGACTTCACTTTCCCTTTGCACTTTCACGCACTGGAGAAGGCAATGGCAACCCACTCCAGTGTTCTTGCCTGGAGAATCCCAGGGGCGGGGGAGCCTGGGGGGCTGCTGGCTATGGGGTCACACAGAGTTGGACACGCCTGAAGCGCCTCAGCAGCAGCAGCGTATACATGTTCCATGGCTTATCCAGCCATCTGTCAGTGGACATGTAGGTTGCTTCCATGTCTTGGCCCTTGTAAATAATGCTGCAGTGAACACTGAGGTGTAGGTATATATGGTCTTTTTGAATTATGGTTTTCTCAAGTATACGCCCAGTGGTGGGATTGCTGGGTCATATGACAATTTTATTTTTAGTTATTTTTTTAAAGAACCCCATACTGTTCTCCATAGGGGTTGTATCAATTTACCTTCCCAAGAGGAATTTACATTTATAAGAGGGTTCCCTTTTCTTCATAAATTCTCCGGCGTTTGTTGTCTGTAGGCTTTTTGATGATGGCCATTCTGACTGGTGCGGAGTGATATCTCACTGTGGCTTTGACTTCCATCTCTCTCATAACGAGCAACGTTGAGCATATTGTCATGTGTTTCTTGGCTATCTGTGTGTCTTCTTTCAAGAAATGTCTGCTCAGGTCTTCCACCCATTTTTTTTTGACTAGGATGTTTATTATTTTTTGCTATTGAACTACATGACCTGCACGTATATTTTGGAGCTTAATCCTTTGTTTGCAAATATTTTCTCCCATTCTGAGCACTGTCTTTTTAAAGTAATGTTTATGGTTTTCTTGGCTGTGTAAAGGCTGTTAAGTTTAATTAGGCCCCCTTTGTTCATTTTTTATTTTATTTTCATTATTCTAGGAGGTGGGTCAAGAAGGATCTTGCTGGGATTTATGTCAGAGTGTTCTGCCTATAAAGCATAGGCAGCATAAAGCTCTCTAAGAGTCTTAGCGCACCTG
Source organism: Antidorcas marsupialis (assembly GCA_006408585.1). Taxonomy (NCBI): domain Eukaryota; kingdom Metazoa; phylum Chordata; class Mammalia; order Artiodactyla; family Bovidae; genus Antidorcas; species Antidorcas marsupialis. Next base: position 107,928 of record SJYB01003399.1, read on the forward strand.
GGCTCACGTTTAGGTCTGTGATCCATTCTGAGTTATGTTTGTGTGTGTGGTGTTGGCTGGTGCTCTAATTTCATTTTCACAATGCAGCTGTGCAGTCTTCCCAGCACTTCGTATTGAAGAGGCTGTCTTTTCTCCATTGTATACTCTTGGCTCCTTTGGCACAGATTAGGTGGGTGTGTGTGGGTTTATCACTGGGCATTCTGTCCTGTTACGCTGATCTGTATTTCTGTTTTTCTGCCACTGCCATACTGCCTTGATTACTGTAGCTTTGTAGTATAGCCTGAAGTCAGGGAGCCTAAATTCTCCAGCTCTTTAAGCAAGATTACTTTGGCTATTCGGGGTCTTGTTTCCACACAAACTAGACATTTTTATTCTAATTCTGTGAAAAGTGCCAGTGGTTATTTTTTTATGTCTATATTTTATTTATTTTGTAATTGAAGGATAATTGCTTTACAGAATTTTGCTATTTTCTGTCAAACCTCGCCATGACTCAGCCACAGGTACACATATATCCCCTCCCTTTTGAACCTCCCTCCTGTCTCCCTCCCCACCCAACCCCTCTAGGTTGATACAGAGCCCCTGTTTGAGTTTCCTGAGCCATAGAAAATAGACATATGGACATCAGGAGAGGGGAGGAGAGGGTGAGAGGCATGGAGAGAGCAACGTGGAAACTGACAGTGCCACATGTAAAATAGACCGCCAGTGAGAATTTGCTGCATCAGTTCAGTCACTCAGTCGTGTCCGACTCTTTGTGACCCAATGAATCGCAGCATGCCAGGGTTCCCTGTCCATCACCAACTCCCAGAGTTCACTCAGACTCACGCATATCGAGTCAGTGATGCCATCCAGCCATCTCATCGTTGGTCGTCCCCTTCTCCTCCTGCCCCCAATCCTTCCCAGCATCAGAGTCTTTTCCAATGAGTCAGCTCTTCGCATGAGGTGGCCAGAGTACTGGAGTTTCAGCTTTAGCATCATTCCTTCCAAAGAAATCCNGGGTGGGGGGTGGGGGTGGGGCAGAATGGAAGAACGCCGTCACAGAGCTGCTCGCGCTACCATCCCAGAAGTCAGTCTGCCAGCATTAATATTTATAGGTGCTCCAATTTCTTATCTTTCCATTTTACTCCCCATGGACATAGAACTAAACACTACAGGAAATCAACATATTCCAGGCTCTTTACAGTATCTCAAACCCATTTTCCATCATACAATCAAACGTTCCTAGAAATACGAAGAAGGAGGGGGGAACAGGCAGTAACAGATGCTGGCTCATTTCATGAAATCCAGACTCAAGTGCGAGGCGCAACGCCTTAGTTTACATTAAACCACTTATCATAGTAGAAATTTAATTCCATGCTTAATTTACACATCTTGAATTATTTTTATGGCTAATGAAATGTAACAAAGATTTCAGTAATTGGAGTATACCCTTTTCCTTTCGATAAATATTCAGTAGAAAATTAAAATTCTATCCTCCAAAAATTGGGGGAGGTTTCTAGTGACTCAGAGACAATGCTGCTTCCTTATGGACTCTCATTTTGTCGAGTAAAATCGTTTTTAGAGTTGCTACAAACATTCTGACTTACCAAAGACCTTGAACGCTTCCTCTCAAACAACACTGTAAAGATTCCTGACAGCAAAAACTGGAAACAAAAATCACACTTATTAATACCTTGTCATTACATCTCCACGTAATAAACTTAAAAAGCAAGAGAATTCTGGAATGCCATAACATGAAGACTATCATATTCACCCTTTTGTGGGACCATTGAGAAAATCATGGACCCCGTGAGGCGACTTTATGTGGCAAAAAGACTGTCAACTTTTACTTAGATTTTTTTCTCAGTCACAGTTTATTGAGCCTGTGAGGTGAATTACAAGAAAATGCTCTAGTTGATTAACTTATTACTAAACAATGCTATACCTTAGTGATATCACATGCAAGCACTTTAAATATAATGCTGAAATATTTTATTAATAGAAAACATCACATTTACAGAGTATTTGATTCGTTATATATTGAAATGTGAGAATTACACAGTGTCTTCAGTGAGTAGCTTGCTCTGTGACCTTCCACCAACCTTACAACTTGTTAGAAAGATGGCAGTTAGGGTGCATCAGAAATTTATTTTTTCCACTGGTGCAAGTTGAATGTATGCATGGAAACTTTCAACAGCATTTCAAGAATAACTGTTCAGTTAGTAGTGAAGGAAAAGGAATGTTCTTTCCCCCTAAATGGCACCACAACACGCCAGCACGTGCGCAGGCGCTCAGGCACTCAGTCGGGTCTGACCGCGGACTCTAGGCTGCCTGGCTTCCCTGTCCACGGAATTCGCCAGCAGCAACACTGGAGGGGCTGCCAGCTCCCACTCCACGGGATCTTCCTGCGCCAGGGATCAAATCCACATCCCCGGTGTCTCCCACACGGGCAGCTGGATTCTTTACCACTGAGTCACCTGGGGAAGCCCAACATGTCAGCACTACAGAGCATTTTCGGGTCAGAAGGATATGAGCTTGAATTCTTTGAACTGTGCTTTCTATGACACTCAACAGAGATTATGTGGCTTGTCATTAAGTTTTTTCTCTTTCATTGGTAAAGTGAGAATAATATTTTCTAACTTGTGTTACTAAGTGGTTATTGTAACAGTTATATATGAAGTAATTTACTGAATTATTTACAGTCAACTTGGTCCTACAGTTTTCACCTATGACTCAGAACTACATTTTCCAGAATTAATTTCTGTAATTTTCAGTTACAATAGTGTAAGGGAAAATCTAGAAGGGAAGCAGAAACTGTAACTCTCAGAAGATCACAGTGACCAGACACGGCAGCCACGGGCTCTTTTTTCTCCCTCTCCTCTGTTATATTTTCACATTATCTTCCAGAGAAAACAATTTCTAAATCTATCCATGATCTTCCCTTTGCAGCCCCATTCTGGTTCAAGATTTAATTACATGCAATCTTCCTGCAATCCAAGAGACCCTGGCTCGATTCCTGGGTAGGGAACATCCGCTGGAGAAGGGATAGGCTGCCCACTCCAGTATTCTTAGGCTTCCCTGGTGGCTCAGAGGGTAGAGAATCCTCCTGCAATGCAGGAGATCTGGGTTCAATCCCTGGGCTGGGAAGATCCCACGGAGAAGGGAATGGCTACCCACTCCAGTATTCTGGCCTGGAGAATTCCAGGGACTATTCAGTCCGTGGGGTTGCAAAGAGTCAGACACGACTGAGTGACTTTCACCTTCAACTTGTCCATTCATGCTGGTGCCTTGTGAAAGTGAGTGTTAGTTGCTCAGTCGTGTCTGACTCTGTGATCCCAAGGACTGTAGCCCGCCAGGCTCCTCTGTGCATGGAGTTCTCCAGGCAAGAATACTGGGGTGGGTTGCCATTTCCTTCTCCAGGGGGTCTTCTCACCGGGGATCGAGCCCAGGCCTTCTGCGCTGGAGGCAGATTCTTTACTGTCTGAGCCACCAGAGGAGCGGGCGCCTTAGGCAGGAGCAGTTAGTGATCGTTTTTACGATCCTCTAACCTTTCTTCCCACATCCCGTCTGCAGGAACTCCCACATTTCCAAAGGCTCCAATTCTTACTCGTTTCTATATTCCCACAAATATTATGGTAGCCCATTTTTCTTTACAAAACGCTGCACTGAAATAAGTACCTTATAATAAGGCCCCACAATTGGACAAATGGTAGATAGGATTAATTTTTATTTCTTTCTGTTACCTTTCTACGTCCACATGCCTTCCTCGGGGTTCTTTCTAGTGTTTTGAGATGGGTGCTGCCTTTGTGTCCAGCTACTCATCTTAGCCGTTTTACACACACACACTCTGTCGTCAGCACCCTGGGCTTCCTCCATTTGAGGTGCTCATTCCAAAGTGTCTCTCAGAAAATCAAAGCATACAACAGAGTCATCAAGAAAGAAAACGGCCACTAGAGCAGTGCTTTCCTTTCTAATCTCTGGCAAAAGCAGACTCATAGAGGGAATCACTGTAGCTGTTCATCGCACGTTGCCGAGGCTGCTTCTGAAGGCCTGAAGCGTGTATGCGCATTCTCTCTTGTAGCTCTGTTTCTGATCAATGAGAAATTAAGACATCAAAAGGGTATGTGAGCAATAGTGATTGCCAGCTGACTCACAGGTAGGTAATCAACTGCTTCAAAGGTGCTGACTCCCAGCTCAGTGGGGCTCTGAAGGAGGGCTTATGGCATGGAGACCAGCTAACGGGATATGGTATGGCAACAGGAAAACCTTGATTTTATGGGGTGTAATTGATTCATGGTGTTTCTGTTTCCTCTGTTAGTACGTTTGCCAGGTAAGGACTAGCGAAATGTAGGAGAATAGTGAGGGGACACCTTAAATAGTTGGGCTTAAGAAGGTCTCCTGAAAGGGAGACATCAAAGCTGAAATAAGAGTAACCTGAAGTCTTGAAGGCTAGAGGAGCTTTCCAGGGAGAGGAAATAAAAACACTTACAGAGGAGACATCTTTACTGGTTTAGGGAACAGAACAAAGACCAGTATCGCCTGGAACGTAAGCAGGATCATCACTCCTGTAAGACTGCTCTAGGGTCAACTGTTATCTTGCAGAAAGTATGCTGTTTATTTTCTTTCTAACACTAACATTTAGAGATTTTAAAATAATAGCTTTCTTGTTAACTTTTGTCTCCTCAACTGAGAGAGTGAGATCTATGGAAGTGTTGTTTTTTTGCCAAGTCTTGACCAACTCTTTGTGACCCCATGAAATACAGCACACCAGGCTCCTCTGCCCACCACCAACTCCCAGAGTTGCCATCCAACCATCTCATCCTCTGTCATCCCTTCTCCTCCCACCTTCAGTCTTTCCCAGCATTAGGGTCTTTTCCAGTAAGTCATCTCTTCACATCAAGTGGCCAAAGTATTGGCGCTTTAGCTTCAGCATCAGTCCTTCCAGTGAATATTCAGGGTTGATTTCCTTTAGGATTGAGTGGTTTAATCTCCTTGCAGTCCAAGGAACTCTCAAGAGTCTTCTCCAGCACCACAGTTCAAAAGCATCAATTCTCTGGTGCTCCGCCTTCTTTATGGTCCAGCTCTCACATCCATACATGACTACTGGGAAAACCATAGCTTTGAGTATATGGACCTTTGTTAGCAAAGTGATATCTGTGTGTTTTAGTATGCTGTCTAGGTTTGTCATAGCTTTCTTTTCAAGGAGCAAGCATCTTTTAATTTCATGGCTGCCATCATCATCCACAGTGATTTTGGCGCCCAAGAAAATAAAATCTGCCACTGTTTCCACTTTTTCCCCATCTATTTGCCATGAAGTGATGGGGCTAGATGCCATGATCTTAGTATTTTGAGTGTTGAGTTTCAAGCCAGCTTTTTCACTCTCCTCTTTCATCATCCTCAAGAGGCTTTTTAGTTCCTCTTCACTTTCTGCCATTAGGGTGGTATCCTTGATAGCTCAGTGGGTAAAGAATCCGCCTGTGATGCAGGAGACCCTGGTTTGATTCCTGGGTTGGGAAGATCCCCTGGAGAAGGGAAAGGCTACCCACTCCAGTGTTCTTGGGCTTCCCTTGTGGCTCAGCTTGTAAAGAATCCTCCTGCAATGCGGGAGATGTGGGTTCAATCCCTGGGTTGGGAAGATCTCCTGGAGAAGGGAAAGGCTCCCCACTCCAGTATTCTGGTCTGGAGCATTCCATGGGCTATATATAGTCCATGGGGTCGCAAAGAGTCAGACACGACTGAACGACTCCACTTTCAGCTTTCATCTATGAAAGTAGAGGTACTTTTTATCTTACTTCAACTTAGGTGTGTGTCTTGTTCGTTGTTTTATTCAAGTCCCTAGAACAGTTCTTAGAAATCGTGGCAGTCCAGTATGTCTCTTTACTGAATGAATGAAAATATAATTTAAACAATGTAATTCATTTTAAAAATGAAGTAAAACAGTCAAGCGAAAAGCACTTTCAATAGAGGCCATGTCTTCTGATTCACTCTTCAGAGTTCATCTTCAGCTAGTTCCCAGATGACAGAGACCAGAAAACATAGCATCCTATGAAATACCAATCAAGATCCCTTCAGGTTTATTTGGTGTGTGTGTAGATTACAATCTGATTCCAAAATCTATATGCTAAGGTGATACAAGGATAGCCAAGATAATCTTGAAGAAGAAAAAGATGACCTATACTGATATTAAAACTTATTTAAAGACAGTGTAGTGAAGACACTGATATCATCACAATGATAGAAAAATAGGTTCAGAAATGGAGTCAGCCCTATCTGGACATTTGATTTATAGAAGCAAAAGAATCTTCTTCCCAATAAAGGAAACTTTTGAAAATTCATATTCTCTAAAAATAAAATTTGAGCCCTAATGTGTCTCATAAACAAAAATAAATTCAAGGTACACTGGAAGCCAAATGTGAAAGGTGAAGCAGTTTAGATTCTAGTGCATAATATAAAAAACTTCCAAATCCAAAAGCAGAAAAAATTTATTAAATTGGGTATAAAAAGTACTACCTATATAGAGGGAAAATTATCATAACACTGAAATTAATAAATTGTTTAATTGAAAGACATCCTTAAGCCACAGAGTGGAAATGACGGTTAGAAACATAAACTGATAAAGAGTTTATGTCCAGAATATATAAAGATATAGCAAATAAGTACAAGACAGAGAGAAAACCCAATTAAAACATGTGAAGAAACTTGTGTAGGCACTTTTAAAAGAGGATGTCAAAACAGACAATAAAAAACCGCTCTGCCTCATTAGTTAGCAAGGCAAGCTAAAGCTGCAAGGTCAAAAGCACCAACCAGAGCGGATAAAACCAGGAAAACGGAGAGTGCAAAGTGCCGCCGAGGGTGCGGGTGCCTGCGCGCTGGGCAGCTCAGTCGCCCTCAGTGCAGCCCTGCGGGCGGCGGCCTCGGCTGCCTCTGTCCCCGGGAATCTCCAGGCAAGGACACTGGAGCGGGTTGCCGTTTCCTCCTCCAGGGGATCCTCCTGACCCAGGGATCAAACCCGCGTTTCCGGCGCTGCAGGTGGATTCTTCACCGCGGAGTCATGGAGGGAAGCCCTGAGACTCTCTGAGGAAGCCCGCGGAGGATACAGAATGACAGCAATTTACTGCCTGCTAAAAAGGACGTAAACTGGTAAAACCACCCGGGAACAGTTTAGCGTTAAACACTAAAGTGGAGTGTGTGTGTAAACCTAAGACGCTGAGATTCTGCTTTTGTATATATACCTAAAAGTTGATACCGGCGCATGGTTACTGACGGCCCGCATGGGAAGTCCTGCAATCCTGCAAACTGGAAGCGACCTAAATGTCCATTCATTAGATCAGATAAGCTACAGTAAATGAACACAAGGAAACATTAATCAGCAATAATAATGAATGAGCTGCAGCTATACCACAGCTGTATCAATAGCAGGGACGGATCTCACAATCCTAAGTTAAGCAAAGCAGCCAAATGCAAAATAATACCTACCGTCTGATTCTACTTACATAAAGTTTAAAACCACATAAGAGTGATGTATGATATTAGAAGTCAGGTTAATGGTTAAGATAGGAGGGAGGAGTTATTGATCGGAAGGGACATGAGAGGAATCTCTTAAAGTGCTGGAATTTCTGACCTGGGTGTGAAAGTGGAAAGTGAAGTGAGTAAAGCTATAGAACGAAAAAGAAAGAAAGAAAGAAAGAAGCTGGGTAGGGTGAGACAAAATGGCATTTCCGGTACCAAAGGGAAATGGGTTACTGTTTTAAACCGAATGGTTCCAGTAGGCCTCACTGAAAAAGTTACTGTTGATAATCGATCGTTATAGTGGGTTGGCCAAAAGTTCGTTCGGGTTTTTTCCATAAGACCTGATGACTGTTTTGTCTCACCCTACACATTTTCTTTCTTTCCTTCTATAGCTTCATTATCTTCTAACATTTGACTCCTGGCTAGAATAAAGCTCTGAAAGGGCTGGGATCTTTGCCTTTTTTACTGATGTATTTCATACACCTAGAACAGATACGTGGTACATAGTATTGTATTGGTTGAGTGACCAAATTTCAAATGTATTATTATCACTCAGCATTTTGTGGGGATAACAGCATATCACTCACCATACTATCAGACATAATACAATTTACTTTAGAAACTTCTGTTCAATTCTACCAAAGGCTTCTTGGACAGTAAAACAAAAGATTTCATTTTTATTTCCCTGTACAAATTCTATACAGTCTACTATTTCCATGGCAATAATGTTCTCTCATCTTGTTTGCCCCACTGGAAAAAATAAATGCCCTGTGAGTGGTGGAACAATCACTACCATTTCCTGTTTTCCCAAAATGTCCCCTGTGCATCTTACCACTATTTCCCCCTGCTGCTAAGTAGCTTCAGTCGTGTCTGACTCTGTGTGACCCCATAGACAGCAGCCCACCAGGCTCTCCCGTCCTTGGGATTCTCCAGGCAAGAACACTGACGTGGGTTGCCAGTTCCTTCTCCAATGCATGTAAGTGAAAAGTGAAAGTGAAGTCGCTTAGTTGTGGCCAACTCTCAGTGACCCCATGGACTGCAGCCTCCCAGGCTCCTCTGTCCAGAAGCACTGGAGTGGGGTGCCATTGCCTTCTCCATTTCCCCCCATCCAAGAGCATGTGAAAAGCAGATCTTTAACAAAACAGAGCCTCATCATAGAAGAATTCTACTGGTATGATCTAAGTCTTTATTTTTTTCCATATTGACATATGCCTTCCAACTCGATATAAGAATAAATCTCTTGAAAACAGATTGCACATTTTCAGTGTAGCACACTGTCCCTGGTATGCTATACAGCTCAGAAACCATCATCAAGTGAATAAATTAACAAAGAGCAATAAAGGAGTAGATTATTTACTCACAAAAGCTGCTGCCCAAAACGGGAATCCCGACAGTACTGCAATAGGAATATATGCTTTCTGAAATGCTAGAATTTGGGAGACTAACAAATATGTCCAGAGCAGTCCCAGGGTGTGAACAAACAGACCAGTCATTATTTGCAAGGCCTGAGAGAAAAGAACACCATTAATTACTTACTTCCATTCCAGTCCAACCTTTGAAAGGAACACACATCAAAAAAACACCAAGGTGGAGGGGGAAAGTGACAACCTAATTTTAGGATCGTCAATGTTTAACTCAAATGAGGAGGGTTTGTTAATATTTCAGAGCAGTTTGCAGACACAGTAGCTATATACATGTCCAATAAAATTGTACTAAGAGCCTGTTTATCTGCTGCATTCGAGAGGCTGTAGGGCACGAGCCTTGGAGCCCTGAACTCAGCACTCCTCAGCCCCTGGACGTGGCCAGCGGCCCTCACCTGCAGAGGCGGCTCCTTGGTTTTACAGGCCGCTATTCCTGGCACTGCTGACCTTACCTGCCTTTCGCGCATGGTCCCAAAACTGGGCCTTGGAGTTTGATTCCGTTTTGCCCACCCATCATGCCCGCTTTTGACGGTGGTTGTCAGAATCCTGGGTCCTGTATAAAGAAGAGCTAAAGAAAGAGCGAGCCCTTGAGTTACCTGGTTTTGTACAGCTCTTCCAGGGGCCTGTCAGGCTAAATGTGACAGCTTCAGAGCCACAGGAGAAGGACAATTCTAAGCTTGCTATGTAGAGCTCCCTAACATCTCGCTGCAGGACCTTTCAGTTGGTTTTCAGAGATGTTTCTCAGCTGTGCCTGCTTCTGCCACAGCTGAACAAGCCACCCCTCCCTCCTGTTCATCCACCAAACACAGGAATTCAGCTTGAAAAGAAAAAAAAAAAACCTAAAGGAGTTATACTGGCATTCAGAACCTAAAATCTCTTGCCTTACTATATCTCATATTTTTAAAAATAATTTAATTTCTTTCTTTTTTTGGGGGGGGCACACCTGTGTGGCATGAAGAATCTTAGTTCTCCAACCAGGGACCAAACCCGCGCCACGTGCGGTGGAGGAACACAGAGGCTTAAGCGCTAGGCCAGCAGGAAAGTCTGTGCAACTCATATTTCCAGGATGGTAAACTGACATCCTTTTCCTCAAAAACATATCCTCTTAAGCAGGATCACTTCAGCCTGAAGTCTGCAGTAGGCGTCCGTCCTGGTCAAGTGATGATGAGCAGGGCTAAGGGCTCGTTGCTGCGATAGCCCCCTCGCCTGCAGAGCGCTCCGACAGCTCCACGCCGCGAAGCTGCGCGTTTAGCGGCCTGGCGGCCGGCTGCGCGGGGGAAGCGGCGAGGGGCCGCTGCATCCGACGGGACTTTTCCCGCCACTGCAGCGGCACCGAGTTTTAGCTCCTTGCTGAAGCTGGAATACACTGACGTTTTCTAAAGTCTGAGTTTAGAAGATCGAAGGATTAAAAAAAAAAATTCATTTCCAAATAATTATAGATTGCAAAAATAGTACAGAGAGGTCCCCTGTCTCCTGAACTTGGAGGCTCCCGCAGGTTTCACGGCTGAATCGCAGCGCCAGGATGCAGAGACAGAGGTTCGCTCACCGGGCGCTTAGAGTGCGGCCCGGGTCGCGTCTGTTTTCCCGTCTCCCACCACCGTGAGCAAGAAACAGAACTCTTAAATTACTACAAAGGTATCGTTCATCCCACACCTCTATAATCACTCTCCTTCCAGCTTCCCTAAGGTCTGGAAACCACTGTGTTTCCCATCTCTACGCTGCTGTCATTCTGAGAACGTCATATGGATTGAATAATTCAGCATGTAACTTTTGAGACGGACTTTTTCCATTCAGCTCAATGCCCTTGAAATCCATCTAAGTCGTTGTGGGTCTCAATGCATTTTCCTTCATCCGTGATATGGATGACTACAGTTTATTCAGTTATTCACCTACTGAGGAGATTTCCACTTCGATAATTTCCACACTGGGGGCTTTTACAGATAAAACTGCTGTCTTCTCTACTGTCTTTGGCTGTGGCAGCAGAGCAGTACCGGCCTCTTCAAGTCATTCAAGCAGTGCCCCCTCCTCTCCTGTTTTCTGAAAAAGATTATGAAGACCTGGTGCCAAGCATTCTTAAAATATTTGGCAGAATTCTTTGGTGAAATATCCAGGCCTGGCAATTTCTTTTTTAGGAGTTTTTAAATTACAAATTCAAGAGCATTTCATATCTTTCCATTTCTCTGTATCATTTTCAATTTATCAACATTTCATAGTTTTTAGAGTATAGGCCTTTCACCTTAAGTTTATTCCTATTCTTTTTGATGTAATTTTCTTTTTTTTGATAGTTCATCATTAATGCACAAAAAAGAATTAGATTTCCATATATTAATCTTGTATCCTGCAACTTCACTGAAATCATTTAGTATTTTTAATAGTTTTGGGTGCAGATTTAGGGTTCTCTCTATATAGCATCATGCCATCTGCAAATGGTCAGTTTTGCTTCTTCCTTTCCAACTTGGGTTCATTTTCCTTCTCTTTACTGACTGATTTCTGTGGCTAGGACCTCCAATACCATGTTAAAGAGAAGTGGTAAAAATGGATATCCTTGTCTTCTTCCTGATTTTAGAGGATAAGCTTTTAGCTTTTCACCATCATGTATGATGTTAGCTGTGGGTTTGTCAAAAATAGCCCTTATTATGTTCAGTTATGTTCCCTTTACCCACTCCAGTACTCTTGCCTGGAAAATCCCATGGATGGAGGAGCCTGGTAGGCTGCAGTCCATGGGGTCGCTAAGAGTCAGGCACTCTGAGCGACTTCACTTTCACTTTTCACTTTCATGCATTGGAGAAGGAAATGGCAACCTGTTCTTGCCTGGAGAGTCCCAGAGATAGTGGGCCCCCATCTATGGGGTCACACAGAGTCGGACACAACTGAAGCAACTTGGCAGCAGCAGCAGCGTATTCCCTTTATACCCATTTTGACAATTTTTTTTTATCATGAATGGGTGTTAAATGTTGTTAATGCTTCTTCTATGTATATTGGAATGATCATGCGATTTTTATCCTTTTTAAAATTGCGGTGTATCATATTGGTTGATTTGCAGATATTGAACCATCCTTGCCTCCCTGGAGTACATCCCACTTCATCCCAGGGTATGATCCTCCCACAACTGCACTCTCTCCTTGGCAGCAGCAGCCTTCGCCTAGCGTGGAGCAGTGCAAGAGGGGTCAGAGTGAGGTACTTGGCTTAGATCAGTATGTACACTGGGGTAGCTGTGGGACGCCAGTCAGGGTCCCAGGCAGCTTCAATATTCTTGGTCTGCCTTGTTGCATGATTAAGTAAGCATGTGAACACCCTTTACGAGCAGAGTAGGTGTTTTTCACTGCTCTACTGTCAGTTTGGAGCTGGTTTTCAAACGTGTTAGGGGAACTTGCCCTCCCTGTGTTGGACTCCAGGTGTGGAGTGCCCAGTGTGTGGTCTCAGTTGTTCATTTCCCAGAGAGGATCTCTGAGACTGTGTGATCCTCTCTCTCTCTGTGTCGGCCTCCTAGAAACCTGGATCCATCCTGACCTGACCTCTTCTCCTCCCTTCAGGCCTGACTGTGTGTGGCTCTCCCCATAGCCCTGGCTGTAGAAGCGTTTTTCTGCCAGCTTCAGTTTGGTCTCAGGGAGAAGTGCTCCACACGTGGGTGTGTTTTTGCTGTGGTTGTTGGGGGCCAAGAGCTGCGTGTGCTTCTGCTCTGCCATCTGGATCTCCTCTCACACGGAATAATTTTAATTGTTATATTTAAAGTTTACGGATTCTTTTCTCTGCCCTGTCCATACCCTCGTTGAATTCATCCAGTGAGTTTTTTTTTCCAGTTATTGCATTTTTCAGTTATAAAATTTCCATTTGGCTTTCTCAATTCTATTTCTTTTCTTTGAATTTTTATCTATAAACATGTTTTGAGTATGTTCATAATTGCTTGTTGTTACATTTTTCTAACAGCTACTTAAAAATTCTTATCAGATAATTCTAACAACAGTGTAGTTCTGGTATTGGCATCTACTCACTGTCTTTTCTCATGCAGGTTGAGATTTTCCTGGTTATTTTTTGGATGAGTGATTTTCGGTTGTACCGTGGACACCACTTTGCAAATAAAGGTCTATACAGTCAAAGTTGTGGTTTTTCTAGTGGTCATGTACAGATGGGAGTTGGACCATAAGGAAGGCTGAGCACTGAAGAACTGATGCTTTTGAACTCTGGTGTTGGAGAAAACTCTTGAGAGTCCCTTGGACTGCAAGGAGATCATCCCTGAATATTCATTGGAAGGACTGATGCTGAAGTTGAAGGGCCAATACTTTGGCCACCTGATGTGAAAAGATGACTAACTGGAAAAGACCTTGATGCTGAGAAAGGCTGAAGGCAAAAGGAGAAGGGAGTAGCAGAGGATAAGATGATTAGATGGCATCACTGACTCAATGGACATGAATCTGAGCAAACTGCGGGAGATAGTGGAGGACACTGGAGCCCGGTCTGCTGCAGTCCATGGGGCTGCAAACAGTCAGACCCAGCTCAGCAACTGAACAACAACCTGGCTGAGAAAATAGGCTTTCCTTCTTGTTGCTGTTTTTTGGTCTGTGCTTAATGGTGTTTTGGGGATACAGGTTTCTTGAGCACCCAGTTCTGGAGATTTGAAGAAAAGCAAAAACCAAATGCCCCAGGAAACTCACCACCATGTCATTCTTTGGATTTCAAGGTCCCTAGCTCTTCTTCCTCCTGTGAATCTTTCAGTGTTCCTTGTCCCAAGTTTTAGCTGTAACTAGAGGCAGGAATAGAGAAAAGTCTATCTACTTCACCTTGTCTGAAACGGGAAAGTAGAATTAAATGTGCTCTAAACTCTTAGATAATGGCAGTTCTCATTAGTAGGACAGTAACATGACCAGTAACAGATGTATTCTCAGAAACACTTTATTCCTTCTCAATAACCATATCAGATCAGTGGAAAGGGGGTTAGGGGTCTAGATCTTACCAGCACAGAGCTGGGAATGAGGAGTGGAAGCTTGGGCTCACGGTCTGCTTTGCGCAAGGCTCTTAGGACAATTCTTGGTGAAGTCAGGTAGACCTTCAGTAAGGGAAGGCAATAAAAGAACTGAGGTGTCAGCAACCTTCATGGACCAAGCTTTAATCCTGTGGGTTTAATTCCCAATCTGGTTCCACCATCCAAAGATGTGGGTGGCTAATGAAGAGGATGCAGCCTGCTCGGTGTGGCGAGCTGACTGGGGTAATAGCGCCATGTCTGCAGGATGATTTCAAGAACACAGTACCATTGCAGCCACTGTCCCCAGCACTGGAGGGTCTGCAGAGTTTCCTGAGTATTGTTCCCACAGCCTGACCATTTCATTTGGGACCACTGTCATCATCAGCTCAGCTTAAGGTAATTTATAGATGCCAAAAAGGGATTTTTATACCTAGTTCCAGACTCAGAGTGTATTTCTTGGGAGTATGACTAGGTTGCAGTGATTTGAGGTTATTTAAATATAGTTGATAGAGTCATAATTTTTGCTTTATTTAACTTTAATATAGTTGACTGGAAGAGGGTGTTTGCTATGACCAGTGCATTCTCTTGGCAAAACTCTATAGTCTTTGCCCTGCTTCATTCCGCATTCCAAGGCCAAATTTGCCTGTTACTCCAGGTGTTTCTTGACTTCCTGCTTTTGCATTCCAGTCCCCTATAATGAAAAGGACATCTTTTGGGGGGTGTTAGTTCTAAAAGGTCTTGTAGGTCTTCATAGAACCATTCAACTTCAGCTTCTTCAGCGTTACTGGTTGGCGCATAGACTTGGATTACTGTGATACTGAATGGTTTGCCTTGGAAACGAACAGAGATCATTCTGTCATTTTTGAGATTGCATCCAAGTACTGCATTTTGGACTCTTTTGCTGACCATGATGGCTACTCNATTCCAAGGCCAAATTTGCCTGTTACTCCAGGTGTTTCTTGACTTCCTGCTTTTGCATTCCAGTCCCCTATAATGAAAAGGACATCTTTTGGGGGGTGTTAGTTCTAAAAGGTCTTGTAGGTCTTCATAGAACCATTCAACTTCAGCTTCTTCAGCGTTACTGGTTGGCGCATAGACTTGGATTACTGTGATATTGAATGGTTTGCCTTGGAAACGAACAGAGATCATTCTGTCATTTTTGAGACTGCATCCAAGTACTGCATTTTGGACTCTTTTGCTGACCATGATGGCTACTCCATTTCTTCTGAGGGATTCCTGCCCACAGTAGTAGATATAATGGTCATCTGAGTTAAATCCACCATTCCAGTCCATTTTAGTTTGCTGATTCCTAGAGTGTCAACATTCACTCTTGCCATCTCTTGTTTGACCACTTCCAATTGGCCTTGATTCCTGGACCTGACATTCCAGGTTCCTGTGCAATATGCTCTTTGCAGCGTCGGATCTTGCTTCCATCACCAGTCCCATCCACAGCTGGATCTTGTTTTTGCTTTGGCTCCATCCCTTCATTCTTTCTGGAGCTATTCCTCCACTGATCTCCTGTAGCATACTGGGCACCTACCGACCTGGGGAGTTCCTCTTTCAGTATCCTGAAACATCATATCCTGGACATCACCAGATGTCAACACCAAAATCAGATTGATTATATTCTTTGCAGCCAAAGATGGAGAAACTCTATACAGTCAACAAAAACAGACCAGGAGCTGACTGTGGCTCAGATCATGAACTCCTTATTACCAAATTCAGACTCAAATTGAAGAAAGTAGGGGAAACCACTAGACCATTCAGGTATGACCTAAATCAAATCCCTTATGATTATACAGTGGAAGTGAGAAATAGATTTAAGGGCCTAGATCTGACAGATAGANGGGCGGCCGAGGGCAGGCGGGCGCGGAGCAGGCGTGGCCGCCCGCGCCGGAGCAATCGGCGGAGACGCCCGCGGGCGGAGGAGCCCGGCGGCCCGCGCGGCCGCAGCGCCGGACGCCACCGAAGCGGCCGAGCACGCAGGCGGCCCGCAGAGACGGGCCCCGCGGCCCGGCCGGCCTCACGCCCCGCGCCTGCGAGCGCACAGCCGGCCGCGCCTGGCTGGGCCCTGGCTGCTCCGCCGCAGGCCTCGCTCACACGCACGGCCTCCTCGCCCTCCGCTGCCAGGCGTTACTGGCAGCAGCCTCTCCGTTTAACCTTCACAGGCTGCACCGGGAAGAGAACTGCTCAGCAAAGCTGGGCTCCAGGTTTTATCAGATGCATGGGTGCTTCAGCAAAATATTATCTTTCCTGTACCTTCGGTTGTTTTTCTGTACAATGAAATAATATATTTTCTGTGTACCTCCCTTGTTCACACTGTTACTCTCAGGACTGAGATCGGGTTATACAAGTTTAAAATATGCTGTAAACAGGTCCCAACAACTCATATATTAGAATCCTAGCTTGAGAGCCATCTCCATGATGCCGTGATACTTGGTACTATCAGTTCAGTTCAGTCGCTCAGTCGTGTCTGACTCTTTGTGACCCCATGGACTGCGGGCCTCTCTGTGTATCACCAGTTCCCAGAGCATGTTCAAACTCCTGTCCATTGAGTCTGTGATGCCACCCAGCCATCTCATCCTCTGTCATCCCCTTCTCCTCTTACCTTCAGTCTTTCCTGCTGCTGCTGCTACTCCTAAGTCACTTAAGTCGTGTCCGACTCTGTGCGACCCCATAGACGGCAGCCCACCAGGCTCCCCCGTCCCTGGGATTCTCCAGGCAAGAAAGAACACTGGAGTGGGTTGCCATTTCCTTCTCCAATGCATGAAAGTGAAAAGTGAAAGTGAAGTCGCTGAGTCGTGTCCAACTCTTAGTGACCCCGTGGACTGCANACCCCATGGACTGCGGGCCTCTCTGTGTATCACCAGTTCCCGGAGCGTGTTCAAACTCATGTCCATTGAGTCTGTGATGCCACCCAGCCATCTCATCCTCTGTCATCCCCTTCTCCTCTTACCTTCAGTCTTTCCTGCTGCTGCTGCTACTCCTAAGTCACTTAAGTCGTGTCCGACTCTGTGCGACCCCATAGACGGCAGCCCACCAGGCTCCCCCGTCCCTGGGATTCTCCAGGCAAGAAAGAACACTGGAGTGGGTTGCCATTTCCTTCTCCAATGCATGAAAGTGAAAAGTGAAAGTGAAGTCGCTGAGTCGTGTCCAACTCTTAGTGACCCCGTGGACTGCAGCCCACCGGGCTCCTCTGTCCATGGGATTTTCCAGGCAAAAATACTGGAGTGGGGTGCCATTGCCTTCTCCTCAGTCTTTCCTAGCATCAGGGTATTTCCCAGTAAGTCACCTCTTTGCATCAGGTGGCCACAGTATCGGAATTTCAGCTTTAGCATCAGCCCTTCCAATGAATATTTGGGACTGGTTTCCATTTGGATTGACTGTTTTGATCTCCTTGGAGTCCAAGGAACTCTAGAGGGTGTTCTCCAACACCACAGTTCAAAAGCATTGATTCTTTGGCACTCAGCTTTCTTTATAGTCCAACTCTCACATCCATACATGACTACTGGAAAAACCATAGTCTTGACTAGATGGACCTTTGTTGGCAAAGTAATGTCTCTGCTTTTTAATATGTTGTCTAGGTTGGTCATAACTTTTCTACCAACAAGATGGTACCATGGAGAACTTAAAAAAAAACCTCAGCACTCTGTAAAGGCCATAGTAGAAATGAATAAATGAACCAAATGTTTTCTATTCAAACTCCCTCAGTTTATGCTGAGTTCCCGCTTAAGAATATAAATGATTTTCTTTGATGGCTGACTGAAGATAACATCATGGTAGGGAATGTAATTAACATTTGTTGAGGCTTTAGGTGCTTGATACTTTATATATTATATAATTTATTGAACAAATTATGAATACCTGTTAAGCATCAATAAATGTTAGGTACTGTCCTACATATTGGGGATAAAAGCAGTGAAAAAACTACATTCCTGCACCTTATGGAGCGCCCCTTGTGGGACAGTCCAGGGTGAAGGGAAGTGATGAGCGTTAGCGGTAGGAAGTCATGGAGGTGAGCTGGATCCAGCATAGGAGGCGAAGAGTGCCCAGAAAGCTGCCTGGAGAGCCCTGGGGTCTAAGAGAGGAATGCGACATTGTGCTGAGAGCCTCCTGAACGGCCAAGGGATGAGCACTGAGCACCGCACATTAGACTTTGCAATACAGGGGTCACTGCTGTCCTTGCCAAGAGCAGTTTCAGGGGCAAGTTCAGTTCAGTTCAGTCTCTCAGTCGTGCCCGATTCTTTGCAACCCCATGAAGTGCAGCACGCCAGGCCTCCCTGTCCATCACCAACTCCAGGAGTCCACCCAAACGTCCATTGAGTCGGTGATGCCATCCAACCATCTCATCATCTGTCGTCCCCTTCTCCTCCTGCCCTCAATCTTTCCCAGCATCAGAGTCTTTTCCAGTGAGTCAGCTCTTCTCATCAGGTGGCCAAAGTATTGGAGTTTCACCTTCAACATCAGTCCTTCCAATGAACATCCAGGATTGACCCCTTTAGGATGGACTGGTTGGATCTCCTTGCAGTCCAAGGGACTCTCAAGAGTCTTCTCCAACACCACAATTCAAAAGCATCAATTCTTCGGCGCTCAGCTTTCTTCACAGTCCAACTCTCACATCCATATATGACCACTGGAAAAACCATAGCCTTGACTAGATGGACCATAGTCCGCAAAGTAATGTCTATGCTTTTGAATATACCATCTAGGTTGGTCATAACTTTCCTTCCAAGGAGTAAGCGTCTTTTAATTACATGGCTGCAGTCACCAAATGCAGTGATTTTGGAGCCCAGAAAAATAAAGTCAGCCACTGTTTCCCCATTTATTTGCCATTAAGTGATGGGACCGGATGCCATGAAGTTAGTTTTCTGAATGTTGAGCTTTCAGCCAAATTCTTCACTCTCCTGTTTCACTTTCATCAAGAGGCTCTTTAGTTCTTCACTTTCTGCCATGAGGGTGGTGTCATCTGCATATCTGCACAATAGAGGCCAAACCCTAACTGGAATGGATTTAAGAGAGAATGGATGAGAGGAGATAGTTTGGGGACAGTCAAAATGGAAAGTTTTTTTAAGTTTTTATTTTAAACAAAGGAAAGAAATGTTTTTAAGGAAAGGAAAGTGGTCAGGAGGTTTTTGTTTTAAACAGGAGAAACAATAACATCCATTATATATTTGTGAGAGTGATCCGGAAGAGAGGGAAGACCTGAAGTCATCAAATGAAGTGAGGATGGAGTGGGGAAGTCTTTTCGACCGTGTCTCCTGGAATCTACATTTTGTTGGGCACAGAAATCTGTATATCTCTAACCTCTTCATAGGAGACATTCTGTATCTCCTTTGCCTGAAAAACCTACCTTTCTTTTGAGGGCAAGACTTTTCTAAGCATTTGCTCACTTTCTGGAACCAAGAGTCCTTAGGTAGGGTGAGTGATGAATACATTTTCTGTGAATTCTACTGAAACTTCAAGACCCACACTGCCCAATTCAGTAGCCACATGTGGTAGTTAAGCCTTTGAAATGTAGTTTGTCTGAGCTGACGTGTAAAATGCACACAAAATTTTTGAAGACTGGATATGATAAAAAAAAAGCGTATAAAATATCTAAATATTTTTGAAATATATGGTTAATGAAATATATTATTAAACTTAATTTCACCTTTTTCTGTTCACTTTCTTAGTGTGGCTACTAGAAAATTTTAAATTGCACGTGTAGCTCATATTACTTTTCTATTGGATAGAGGTACTCTAGATCTTTTCAGTCTCCTATAAGCCTCTTCCTTCTTTCAGTTCACCTCTTCTTGATGTCTGCTGTCTACATTTACATGAAATCTTCAGTTCAGTTCAGTCACTCAGTTGTGTCCGACTCTTTGCGACCCCATGAATCGCAGCCCGCCAGGCCTCCCTGTCCATCACCATCTCCCGGAGTTCACTCAGACTCAGCCCATCGAGTCCGTGATGCCATCCAGCCATCTCATCCTCTGTCGTCCTCTTCTCCTCCTGCCCCCAATCCCTCCCAGCATCAGAGTCTTTTCCAGTGAGTCCACTTTTCCCATGAGGTGGCCAGAGTACTGGAGCTTCAGCTTTAGCATCGTTCCTTCCAAAGAAAAACAAGGCCCAAAAGGCACCATGTAAGCTGGCTCTGCCTATCTTTCCAACTTTGTCCTCAATCACCTTCCTTTTTAATCAATGAGTTCTAGACATGGTATCCTCTCAGACCAGCCAATTTCTTTCCTTTCTCAGGATTTTATTCTATTTCCTCTGCTCAGAGTACTTGTCTTCTGACTTGGAAAATGGCTTGAAAAACCACCTTCTTAGATAAGCACTTATTTTCTATCTAAAATAGTGCCAGCTATCCACACCATCTCTCTTCCCATTATCCTAGTCATTTCCTAAAAAGCATTTTCTAATGCCATGCTTCCTAAAGTTCTCTTGCAAAGCTATTAAAACAAACAAGCAAACAAATGTATGTATCGTTTATCTTCTCCTTGACTCCATTAGAGTAGGGATCTTGTCTGTCTTGTTTACACCCAGGATCTAAAACAAGGGTGGATATCTAGATAGATGTTACATGAGCACAAGCAATAAAAATTGATTAGATGATAACACAGGAATACTTAAATGTTTCAGTCAAATTTGGTACATGTCTGGTTGGGTAGTGTGTTACTGGAAATTATAGAAATTAAAAATCAGTGATTAAAGCTAATTTAAGTAATTATGGCTGAAACCACTTGCTTTCCCACCACTGTCTGTCTTCTTTCGTTTCCAGCACTTGACTCTCCTTGCTCTCTGTGAGCTGTTTGTGAACTCCTTTCCATGGCCTTATATTTTGGCCTTAAATGAAATTCTTTCTTAGGATCTCTTCCATTTTTACTCTTGTCAAAATTTCATAATTAGAAAAGGCCATTGCCTCTGATCTGAAGGCTGTTCGGTGAGGTCTGGATTCTCCGAGACCATCTGGTCATTTAACATTTCATACCTGGTTTCTTGTGGCCATTTGATTGCTGAACCTGGGCTTTCTTGATTAGAAATGCCATTTGCATATATGGAGTGCACCCTAACCCTATAATAACTTCCAAAGCTGAATTACCATTTTAGAATTCCCTACTGAATTCCTGGTCTCATATTTCCAACTTCCTAGTAAATGCTTCTACATAGATTTTTCCAAAGCGCCTCAGATAAAAAACAATCCGACCTAAATGCGTGATCTGCCTATGATAAACCTTCTCTTTCCCATCTATCGCAGCCAACTCCCAAGCCCCAGCGCTGGTATCACGTGCAAATAGAACCAATCTCCAAATTCTTTGGATTTTTTCTTTCATAGACATCACACACTTTTGCTCCTTGTCTTCATCTCCCATATTCTAGCTGTAATGAGCATCATCTCTCCTCTAGAAAATCGTAGTAATTATCTAACCTAGACATCCCATGTTTAGTAGACAGCCGCCTCAGGTGCGCTCTTCACATTCCCGCTGCAAGAGCGACGGCGCTCCGTCATGGGGCAGCTGGGATCCCAGCGCCGTAGCTTGCCATTCAAATCATAGTTTATTTCCCCCTTGTCAGCTGTTCAGCCTCACTTCCCACCTTCTCGCCATAGACACCGTGGCTCATTTATCAAGCTACTTTCCATTCTACAAATATGCCATGCCTTCTTCCTTTGATCAGACCAGGTCAAGTAGCTGTTGAATATGAACTCATTTTGATCAAATCTCTATTTTTGAAGTCTAGTAAGTAGGGAGATACCATTATCAGACATTAGAACTGGTGTGTGTAGCATTATTTTCCTTTTTCACTCAATTTCAGGGGCTGGCTCATGATTTTTAATGACTGAAAACATTTTGTTTTCTTAAAATATGTGAGCTTCATGTCAGTTCAGATAATCTGAGTTCTTAAACATTTGGTTGATTAATAAAACTGAGGCATTACGGTCAAATATATCTGTGTGTTTTCTTTTCCCTTATTGGTTTCTTCTATAGAATTGTCTCTCTAGGAAGTTTTTTCATATTCCGGATACTGTCATCTTTATTGATGACTATCCCTATTATCTGACACATTTGTTATGAGTAAAACTGAAAAGGCTTAGGCCTACCTTGGTGAGTGTGATATCCTATTCTTCTGGACTAAAACTCGTAATTTTATTTCTTCACAAGATGTGAACTGTTTTACACCCTGTCTTCTATCAATCACTGTGCTTTGAAGTGAGAGTGGAAGTAGCTCAGTGCTGTCCCACCTTTTGCGACCCCGTGGACTGCACAGTCCATGGAGTTCTCCAGGCCAGAAGACTGCAGTGGGGAGCCTTTCCCTTCTCCAGGGGATCTCCCCAACCCAGGGGTCAAACCCAGGGCTCCCACGTTGCAGGCAGACTCTTTACCAGCTGAACCACAAGGGAAGCCCAAGAATACTGGAATGGATAGCCTAGTGTTATTGATTTGTGCTTTCATATGAATGAATTTCAGAATTGGGACTATTAGTCTATCCCCGTGAGAACCGAGGACTGGAAATAATGGCCCTCTGGGGGAACCGTGGTCTGATCCACGCGCGCACGCTCTAGCGGAACGTAGGCCTCGAGTATCACCTGGTTCCTAATCCCCTCTTGCTGCCGAAAGGCCCAACCCTCAGCCCTTCCTTCAGCTCCAGTGTTCCCAGGCGCCCGACTTTCTACTCCTCTGAGGGAAAGAGGTGCTCTCTCTGCTGGGCCCTAGCGTTGCCTTTGGGTTGTCGGTTGAGGGTGAGTCTGTGGCACGAGCCTTGGAAATGGTGGGTGTGGAAATTAAGCTGGACAGTAGTGGCCGTGTCCCCTCTCAGTCGTGTCTGAGTCTGTGCGACCCTGTGGACTGTGGCCCGCCGGGCTCCTCTGTCCGTGGGATTCTCCAGGCCGGCATGCCCTTCTCCAGAGGATCTTTCTGACCCAGGGATAGAACCCGGGTCTCCTGCATTGCAGGCAGGTTCTTTACTGTCTGAGCTACAGGGAAGAATTCGTCAGTGAAGCCATCTGGTCCTGAGATTTTGTTTGCTGGGAGATTTTTGATTACTGATTCAACATTCTTGCCTGTTACTGTTCTGCTCAGATTTTCTATTACTTCATGATTCAGTCTTAGTAATCTGTAGTTTTCTGGGACTTTATCCATTTATTCTAAGCTGTCTAATTTGTTGGCATGTGATTGTTCATAGTATTCTCTTATAATCTTTTATAATTGGTATTAGCTGTAATGTCTATTTTTATAAGTTTATTAATTTGAGGCATCTATTTTTTTCTTAGTTTAGCTAAGAATAAGAAAAATTGTCGGTTTTTTCAAAAATCTTAGTCTTGTTCATCTTTTCTACTATCTTTCTGACCTCTTATTTATTTCTGCTCTAACCTTTCTATATTCTTTTTATTAACTTTGGGTCTAGTTTGTTCTTTTTCTGTCCTTGAGTTGTAAACTTAGATGTGCACTTGAGACCTTTTTAAAGTGGGCTTTCATTCCTGTGAACTTCCCTCTCACCACGGCTTCCACCGGCTCCATTTTACCATGGTGCATTTACACTCCTATTTCTCTCAAAATATTTTTTTATTTCTTCTCATTTCTTGACACTTTGTTCAGAAGCATTTTTTCATTTTCTGTAAAATCTCCAGCTTTCCTCAGTTTCTTTGTAGTTTTATACCATTGTGATTAGAAAGATATTTGGTGTGTTTTAGTATTCCTAAGTTTGTGAAGACTGGTTCTTCTGACCCACTGTACGCTCTACCCTGGAGAGTGTCCTGCGCCCCCTGGGATGGCTCTGCTCTGCTGCTGTTGGATATGATCTTCTGTATGTGTGTGTTAGGTTCGGTTGTTCTAAAGTATAGTCCAAGTGCATTATTTCCCTGCTGACTTTCTATCTGGATAATCGATCCATTATTGCTATTGATTTCATTGCTGTGTATTTTTGCCTTGAGATCTCTTAATAATGTTTAATATATTCAGGAACTTCACAGTCACACTTCAGAGGAGCAGGCAAATGGTGGAGAATCCGTGATCACTGCGCAATGCACCACCTACCAGTTCTCTCTATATCCTTTCTCTTGGCCTCTGTGCAAACTTAACTTTCCCCGAACCTAAGAGCATAAATCATATACTTTAGCATATGCTCTAGTGTCTACGTTTTCATGTCCTGTTAAGTATTCTTAACTTCCTGCAATTTGGCCCAAGATACAAGTACTGAGCCTTCGTTATTTGCTGTTTCCTTTACTGACTTATTTGACCAGCTTGAATCCCTATCTTGGAGCTCGCTTGGTTTCATGGCACCATAATTCCTTTTTTCCCCCTGTGACCACTTCCCAGAGTCGGCTGCATCTTCTTATCTGCTGATCTTAAAGTTAGTTTTTTTCCAGAGTTCTTTCCTTAGTATTCTTAACTATTCACTCAGTACTTTGCTCCTGTTTGGTTTCATCCGTCCTCACACTTTTAAAAACAATTGTAATTGTTAGTTGCTCAGTCATGTCCAACTCTTTGCGACCCCATGGACTGTAGCCCCCTGGGCTCCTCTGTCCATGGAATTCTCCGGGCAACAATACTGGAGTGGGTTGCCACTTCCTTCTTCAGGGGATCTTCCCAACCGAAGGATCAAACGCGGGTCTCCTGCACTGCAGGCAGATTCTTTACTGTCTGAGTCATCAGGGAAGCCCTTAAAAATAATTGGGCTGAATTAACTATACCAGAGGCTATCCATATCAAGTATACAGTTAGAGGAATTAAGCAAATTGAAAACCCATGTAGCCTTCACCCAGTTTAATAAAGAAAACATACTGTCTCTTAAGAATCACTCACTGGCTCTGTGGCATCACAACCCTTATCTTTCTGGTTTTAGCTTCTCTAAGGCTTATGTAGCGCAGAGAGGGCCGCCGTGCATGCTTTGCCCAGAACCCCCAGCGGTCTCGTCTTAGTAGCGCAGAGCAGTATTCAAACTAGGTGCTTCCTGCCGGTGCTGCGTGCACAGTCCTGCGCCGCCGCCTGAACGGAGAGTGTCGCTCTGAAACCTTTTGTAAGCCGAAAGGGCGTCAAGTGGACTCAGTTACCTTAGGACGCATCTTACTAGCGGATCCACAGAATCAGTCTGGATAATAAAGCACGAATGCTGGGGGCGCGATTCCCAGCGGCGCTGCGGTCCTGGAGGAAGCCTGGCGGCGCCGCCCTCGCGGCCGGGAGCGCCGCTGCCCCTGGGAGCCTGCCGCACGGGAAAGACCGCACGCTATTTTCGCTTTCTCCTTTTTTTCCTCCCATAAAATCGAGAACACTCTTCAGATCTCTTTCAGTTAGGTGAAAGCAGGTTCTAACGTAAGTCCTTCTCTAGAGTGAACATGAAGCGGACGCTGAAAGCGCGGGGTGTCCGCAGAGCGCGCGGCGTCCGGCGCCGTGGGCTGCAGAGCCCTTCCCCCGCCGCGTCCCGCTCTCGGCTCCTCTGCAGCGCCGGCCTCCCTCCTCGGAGCAGGAGCCCGCTCCCCGTAGCTCCGCGCCTGACCCTCGGGAAGACTTACACGGTAGACCCTTGAGCAGCGCCAGGGATGGTTTCGGGACCCACCAGGGACACCAAAACCCACAGGTGTTCGACCGCACAGTTGGCCCTGTGGCTCTGCGCCCGGGCGTCCCGCGCACCACGGGCCACGCGGCGCGGCCGTGCTTACTGAAACCGCACGCGTGGGAAAGCGGCCCTGAGCAGGTCGCAGCTGCACATTCGAGCGCGGCTGCGCGTGCTGTGCTGCGCTGAGTCGGGTCTGATTCTTTGCGACCCCGTAAACTGCACCCTGCCAGGCTCCTTTGTCCATGGGGATTCTCCAGGCAAGAACACCAGAGTGCGTGGCCATGCCCTCCTCCAGGGCTCATCCCAACCCAGGGATCAAACCCAGGTCTTCCGCTCTGCAAGCCAAGTCTTTACCGTCTGCGGCACCAGGGAAGTCCAAAAACAAAAAAAAATGCGGAATGCTACAATGCGTGCCCTTTTTGAAAATGGCTTTTGCTCAGAGTAGTGCTCTTGGGACCCATTCAAGTCCCTATATTTGCTCATGGCATTTTGTTAAGAATATTTTTTCTGCATTCTCGTGAAGGATATGGTCTGTAATTTTCTTCTTTTGGTGTTGCTTTTTTACTGTTTTCCCATCACGGTGACAGTGTTTTGCCTGTTTTATTTTCACGAAGAGATTACGTAGAATTGGTATTGCTTTTTCTTAAAATATTCCATAGAATTCTCCAGTGGAACCACGTAGGCTTGGAAAATTATTTGCAGGTTTTAAAGTATAAATCAGATTTGAAAAATATCTATAGGAACATTCAGAAGTTCTGTTTCATTTTAGCAAGTTGTGGCCGCTTGCACTTGTCAAGGAACTGGTCCATCTCAAGTAAAAAACTGTCAGGCTCGACGCGGAGAGTAGCGTGTGGCGTCCCCTCACCACCCTTCCCCTCCCCACAGGCGGAAACGCTCCGTTTCCCTTGAACTGGTGATTTTCTCCACATGGTGGAAACTGTCTCAGAGTATGAGCAAAGGATCCCAAATGAGATCAGCACCCAGGAGTCCTACAGCTTCAGAATGTGTCACCTGTTTGATTTTACAGAAAAAACGGGGGATTTTCAAGTCTGTACAGGAGGACGGCTGCAACACCATTCGCCTCTGTGTCAAGGCATGCAGGGCTTTCGTGAGCCCGCACGCCAGAGCCAACAGTGCGCAGAGCTGGTGCGCACGGGGCCGGGGGCCAGGCTGTCGGGGCGTGAAGCAGGCACGGCCCCACGGCCAGGGAGGCCCCACGGCCAGGGAGGCCCCACGGCCAGGGAGGCCCCACGGCCAGGGAGGCCCCACGGCCAGGGAGGCCCCACGGCCAGGGAGGCCCCACGGCCAGGGGCTGTCTGTCCAAGCCTGCAAAGCGCAGGTGAGCGTGTGTCTGGTCGACGCAGCACCATGGGGTGAGTTGCTTCCCTTGCGACCCCGCGCCGCGCTTTTGAGGTCCGCAGGCTTCTCAGTGATGGGAGCTCGCCTTCATTCCTTACGGTGCTGCGTGTTTCTTCTTTCCCTTAGTCTTCCNCAGGAGGACGGCTGCAACACCATTCGCCTCTGTGTCAAGGCATGCAGGGCTTTCGTGAGCCCGCACGCCAGAGCCAACAGTGCGCAGAGCTGGTGCGCTCGGGGCCGGGGGCCAGGCTGTCGGGGCGTGAAGCAGGCACGGCCCCACGGCCAGGGAGGCCCCACGGCCAGGGAGGCCCCGCGGCCAGGGAGGCCCCGCGGCCAGGGAGGCCCCGCGGCCAGGGAGGCCCCACGGCCAGGGGCTGTCTGTCCAAGCCTGCAAAGCGCAGGTGAGCGTGTCTGGTCGATGCAGCACCATAGGGTGAGTTGCTTCCCTTGCGACCCCGCACCGCGCTCTTGAGGTCCGCAGGCTTCTTAGTGATGGGAGCTCGCCTTCATTCCTTACGGTGCTGCCGTGTTTCTTCTTTCCCTTAGTCTTCCTAAACTTTACTCAGCTTCATCACCAATCTTCTCAAGGATTCGTTCTTTTTTCTTCTGGTTTTGCTTTTTCTAGTTTTCTGTTTTCAGTGTCATTATTTTTCTGTTTCCTCCTGCTTGCTTTTGGCTCCTTTTTTTTTTTAAGTTTCTGGAGTTCAAAGGTTAGGTTGATGTAAGGCGTTTCCTGTTTTCTAATGTAAACGCCAGCGCTATGGATTTCACTGCTTCAGCTGTGTCGCGGAGCATCTGGTGCGCTGCACCTTCACTACCCTGCTGCTTGCGCGCACGCTAAGTCGCTTCGGTCGTGTCTGACTCTGTGGCCCACTGGACCGTAGCCCGCTCTGCTCCTCTGCCCATGGGATTCTCCAGGCAAGAATGCTGGAGTGGGTTGCTGTGAAACATTTTTAAAAATTCCCTTAAGACATCCTCTTTAACCTGGGAATTATTTAGAATTACGTTGTTTAATTTCTATCTTTTCTTCTGAAAAGTTACCACAGTCTTGACTTCCAATAGGTATTTTGTTGGTTTTTAATCATTAAACAAATTGAATCATAAAGTATCTAAGACTTCATGCTTGATACTTTTGCTCAACACTAAATTTATTTAGTGAAATTATTCTACCACTGATAAGCATTTGGATTTGGAATTTTAGATTTTTTTTCCAGTTGAGGTTTGGAGTACAGATTCTAGGACTATTCTATGAATATTCTTTTCTTTTGTTAAGAGCATATATACTAACTTTTACACTTTGAATCTAGGAATGAAGTTTCCATATTGGATATTCTCAAATTGGTATCCAAAGTGGTTTAAGCAATTTATATAAGTCTACCAGCAGGGTATGTAAATTACAGATTCTACGCATGATTCCAAAGACTTGGTATTATCACTGCTAAACTTTTTTGCCATTCAAGTGTGTGAGTAGTGTTATGTTTTATTAAAATCTTCAAAATTTTAATGATTTTTGTCTGCTTATTCCATCAATTATTGAGAAAAGTTGCTAAAATTTTTCTAGTGTAATCATGGAAGATTACTTCTTTTAGTTTTTTCAACTTGTTTTATGTATTTTAATATTATTCACATACAAATATAGAATTATATCTTCCTAACAGTGACACTTTTGATCAAATTTCCTTTACATCTTAGTTTTTCTTGCTTTAATATTTTCTCTAAAAATACTTCGTTTACCTGGCTTCTGTTTCTTTTCTTGCCTTCTTTTGAATTTTTCATGTATTTTTATTTTAGTTATTATAGTCTTTTATTATTCGTTCAGTGTTTGCCTTAGAGGTTATAACACACCACCTCAATTTATCAAGGGCTCTTGTAAATTAGTTCTTTACTGCTTTACAGACAAGGCAAAGCCTTAGAGCACCTTCCCTACGCTCATCACCTGCCTCGGGCTGTTTCCCTCTCTGTAAAGACACTTCCGCACGCCCAGCAGTGGCCACTGGCACGGCGGCTGTGCTCGCTCAGACACCCATCCTGTTATGCCTGCCCGTCTTTCCCTCCTCTGCTTCTTCAGGTCTCCGTTTGAGGTCACTGCCCACTTGCCTAGAGCACACTTACTGAAAGCCATTCAACGGTGAAGGCTTTCGGCTTCTGCTGGTTTTGGTTGGCAGGCCAGACATCGTTCTTTTCATCGCTGTTCTTTGAAGACGCAATGTCTTTTTACCTTGTCTACTTGTATGACTTTTCTCTTTGTGGCTGGTTTTAGGTGGTTTTACTATATCGCACTTAGGTGTGGGTTTCTTTATATTTACTTAGCTTAGGACTGTAACTCTTCTTGAATCTATAGCTAGTCATTTTTAAAAATAAATGGGAAAATTCCAAGATGCAGTTTCTCTAGCCGTCGCTTGCTTTCTCTCATCTCTACTCTCCTTCTGAACTTCCAAACGCGTGGGACTGCGCTTCCCACCAGCATCACACCCCTCACCTTGTCCATCATTCACCAGTGCCTCAGCTTCATCTTTCCTCTTGCTCTTTCTTCCAGCCTACCGATTTCCTGCCAGTCACGTCTGCGTGCTGGCACAGTCACATACTCATATAGCAATTTCAGTTGTAGTGCTTTTTCCTTTTTACAATTTTCACTTCTCTGCTGAAATCTTGTCATGTAGGGTTTTATAGTTCTGATATTCAATCTGTTGTGGGTCTGTATTTTTTAAATTGGATTTCAATTAATTCNAATGGGAAAATTCCAAGATACAGTTTCTCTAGCCGTCGCTTGCTTTCTCTCATCTCTACTCTCCTTCTGAACTTCCAAACGCGTGGGACTGCGCTTCCCACCAGCATCACACCCCTCACCTTGTCCATTATTCACCAGTGCCTCAGCTTCATCTTTCCTCTTGCTTTTTCTTCCAGCCTACCGATTCCCTGCCAGTCACGTCTGCGTGCTGGCACAGTCACATATTCATGTATCAATTTCAGTTGTGGTGCTATTTTCCTTTTCTTTCCTTTTTACAATTCTCACTTCTCTGCTGAAATCTTGTCATGTAAGGTTTTATAGTTCTGATATTCAATCTGTTGTGGGTCTGTACTTTTTAAATTGGATTTCAATTAATTCTTGTCTTACTTTGATTGAATTCCAGACATTGGGTATGAAAAGCTGTAATGATAACTTGATGCTTTGGATGATGCTGTCTTCCTCTTGCAATGATTTATATTTGCTTTGGTAAAATGTTAGATTTGGGGAAGCTCATTTTCATACAATCTGCAATTGGACTGAGCCCCAGTCTATGAGAGGGATGGCTCATAGCCTCAGTCTATGAGAGGGATGGCTCATTTTCATTCACCTTTACTGTTAGAATATAGTTTTTTTTCTGCTTTTTTTAAAAAAATTGGAGAACAATTGCCTTGCGATGTGGTGATCTCTGTCGTACATCAGTGAGAATCAGTCTAGTTACATGGACATCCCCGCCCTCTTGAGTCTCCCCCTGCCCCGCATTCCTCCACTCTAAGTGGTCGCAGAGCACAGCCTGGGCCCGTCTCACACAGCAGCTGCTGCTGGTTCTGTTCCACACATGGCAGCGTATACATGTCAGCACCACTTTCTCAGTTTGCCCTACCCACTCCTGCTCCGCNTTATATTTGCTTTGGTAAAATGTTAGATTTGGGGAAGCTCATTTTCATACAATCTGCAATTGGACTGAGCCCCAGTCTATGAGAGGGATGGCTCATTTTCGTTCACCTTTACTGTTAGAATATAGTTTTTTTTCTGCTTTTTTTTAAAAAAATTGGAGAACAATTGCCTTGCGATGTGGTGATCTCTGTCGTACATCAGTGAGAATCAGTCTAGTTATATGGACATCCCCGCCCTCTTGAGTCTCCCCCTGCCCCGCGTTCCTCCGCTCTAAGTGGTCGCAGAGCACAGCCTGGGCCCGTCTCACACAGCAGCTGCTGCTGGTTCTGTCTCACACATGGCAGCGTATACATGTCAGCACCACTTTCTCAGTTTGCCCTACCCACTCCTGCTCCGCTGTGTCCATCGGGCAGTTCTCTACATCTGAGTCTCCATTTCTTCTCTTCAACGAATCTTTTCATCTCAAACGTCTGTCTCCTTTCAATCTGCTCAGTAAACTATGATTAATCCTCTGCTCAGGGGTCACATTCTTCAACTTTATTCCTTCCTCTTTCCCAATAAGAGAATCATTATCTTTTTTCTTATGTTTTTCTCATACTTATGTTAACAGTGTGTCACACTATTGGTTTTTTAACTGTTTCCTTCCTTAAAAACTCTTTGTGATGAGGCACCTCATTAATTTTTGATACTACAAAGTTTAATATACTTGTTGGTACATTGTAATCACTCAATGTGTTTAAGATAAGCACTAAAATTCTTAGAAGAACAAAATCTTCCTTTGTATTATTAGATAGCAGTTGACGAAGCTTGAGAGACAGGGTGGAAAACAAGCAAATAAAACCCAGCAGCACTTAAAAGAGAGCCACACACACTCGCTGGCGCGACCAGCACTGCTGAGCAAGGCTTTCTGGAGTCCTCTCCCTCGTGTGAAGGGAGGACGACTGGAGTCACGGCAGACCCTCGGGGAGTATTTCTTCGTAAGGGAGAGCAGCCTGTTGCTTTGAAGAGCAACTGAACAGGTGATCCAAGCAAGGAAAAGAATGAGAAGCAAGGGGGACCAAAAGGGAAGAAGGACAGCAGACACCTTTAGGGCAGAAACGAATTTTAATGAGGAGAGGAGCAGTCAGCGAAGGGGCTGAATCGGATGCCTTTTGATGTGTGCTTTGTTCAGGTGGCTAGCTCAGGTAGAACTCAGGCTGAAAGGTACCCTTTACTCATAGAATCAGAATCTTAAGTTACTTAAAATTTCCGTGGGAGTTATACAATATCATGGTCCAAGTCTGTGCAGCTTGCACTCT
Source organism: Antidorcas marsupialis (assembly GCA_006408585.1). Lineage (NCBI taxonomy): Eukaryota > Metazoa > Chordata > Mammalia > Artiodactyla > Bovidae > Antidorcas > Antidorcas marsupialis. Next base: position 139,605 of record SJYB01003399.1, read on the forward strand.
AGAGACAATCGCAAATCTTTTAAATGGTCTCTTACAAAAGCTCCATTAGGAAGAGTTGACAGCTATTCAGTGTACCTAGAGAATAAAATTTTCCTTATGATAATATTATATTTAATTGGGGAAAAAGCTTTCCAATTGGAGCCTACAAAAATATGTGCAAAGAATTTTCTTGAATACTGAAAAGGAAAATTCACCTTGTTTCATATTTTCTTTTGCACAAAATCCGTGGACTTTGTCGCAGCTTTGTTACACAGATATATCATTAGGGCCACGTCAGGCACGAGCGCCAGGAGGGTCCTCACGTTTCTAAGGTCCCTAGAAAGCGTCCTCAGCGTCCTCTGTGTTAGTTGTAGGAGAATCTTCTCTTTTGTGACACTGAAAAAAAAATTAACATCTTAAGAATCACATTATGATTCCTAAAATCATACATATAGTAAATACTTAGTTTTTTAAAATGCAAGCAATCGTGATGTTTCTAGAACAAAATGTTAAGGTGCCATTTGTCCTCTTTTGGTTTCATCTCTGTCTCAACCCACTCTCTTAATTGCTACTGAATCACATATAACTTTTGGTATACTCCCCGACCTTTAAAATAAAATATTTGTGGTCTTCTACAACATCACCAAATGCCAGCACTCCCAAAGTCCCCCTGTCATGACATTCCCAATTACTGCCCATTCCTTTCCTCTGAAAGCAATGCCCTTTCCACTTACAGGTGATCCGTCCTTTCTTTCCTTTCTCATTTTACCAGTAGCTTCCAGCCCTCCCTCTAAACATTATAGTTTAGATTCAGTTTTGCCCGATTTCAAATATTCTGTGAGTAGAATAAACAGTATGCGTTCTTTTGAATTTACCTTTTAATAGTCAAGATTATTATGTGAGATTGATCTGTGTTGTTAAGTGTAGCTATTCCTCATTTTCATCACCACGTAGAATTTTATTCTCAATATATTCACCACTCACTGAGTGCACCTCCACTTCAGGACCATTATGAATAATACTGACATATATGTATGTTCATTTTTTCCCCTAGAAGTTTATCTTGCTACACGTGTACACACATTTCTGTTGAGTACATGATAAGTTACTGATAGGGTATGCATATCTTAACCTTCAGTAAATAATGCCCCAAAGATTTTCAAAGTTGTTGCAGCAATTTATACTCAACTAGGAGTGAGCACTTTCATTCATATGCAGTCATGACCGTCACTTAAAGCCGTGCTCTGAAATCCAGTCCTTCCGTTAGGTGGCTGACACCTCACTGCAGCTCTGTTTGAATGTTTTTGCTGGAGCGGTCGGGTTTGCACCTGAATGCTTGCTGTGTGTTTTCTGTATGTGTCACGTGTTTTATAGTCCTCCCTTACTTGTTTATTGAAATAAAATACTTTCTATGTATTATATTAATTTCTTTGTTCATTTTGTTTCACTATGATGTTTGGAATTTTCTCAGTCACTGGGCAGGGGTTACAGCATGCATTTTACCTTAGCACAGTCTGCCTCAGATGCATGCTAATTTAATTCCAGTAAAGTACAGACACTTTCTTCTAATGTGGCTATATTCCTTCCCCTTCCTTTCTGCTGTTATTGCCACATGTATTACATCTACATATGTGACATGGAGAAGGAAATGACAACCCACTTCGGTACTCTTGCCTGGAAAATTCCATGGATAGACAAGCCTGGGGGGCTGCAGTCCATGGGCCCGCAAAGTGTCAGACATGAGCGCGTGCTGTGTAACCAATGATATAGTGTTATAGTTCTTGCTTTTATAATCTTATCTCTTTAAAATTTCATATAAAATAAGAAAAATATAGAAAATGAGAAAAAATATATATTTACAGACTAACAGTTGGCAAACTACAGCGAACCAAATCTGGTCCATTGCCTGTTTTACAAAGTCTGACCGACACAAAGCCGCACCTACTCATGTAAACACCATTCAGGGCTGCTTCCATGCTACTAAGTGAAACTGAGCAGCTGGGGCAAATGGAATTAATGTTGGTGATAAACACGAACTTAAAATAAGGAGACGATCTTGGATTAATTGGGTGAGCTCAATGTGATTTATGCAATTTTAAGGCCGCCATTGCTTTTGATGAGTTAGCGGTTAATCTTATTATGGATTACATTTACACTGCACATGAAGTCATTTTTTCTTGCTGCTTTCAAGACTTTCTTTCATTAGTTTATTTCTGAATAATCTAGGAATGCATCTCTTTGTGTTTATTCTGAGATCACCGAGCCTCTTAGATGGATGCGTGCTAAGCTCCTTCAGTTGTGTCTGACTCTGTAATCCTATGAACTATAGCCCACCAGGCTTCTCTGTCCTTGGGGTTCTCCAGGCAAGAATATTGTAATGGATTGCCATTTCCTTCTCCAGGGGATCTTCCCAACCCAGGGATTGAACCTGTGTCTTAGATGGACAGAATAATATTTTTCCTCAAATATGGGAAATTTTGGGCCATTATTTTTCCATTTTTTCCTCATTCCCTCCTTTCTGGTATTCTTATGCATATGTGAGTGCAGTAGATGGGGTCCCCCACAAATATCTGAGGCTGTTTGTTTTTCTTTTCTTTCACTTCTTCAGACTAGATGATCTATACTGTTCTACCACATTTGCAGATTTTGTCTTCTGCTGACTCAGATTTTCCCTTGGGCTTTTCATTTCAGAAAGGATGTCAGTCCTGAGTATTCACTGGAAGCGCTGATGCTGAAGCGCAAACTTCAATACGTTGGCCACCTGATGCAGAGAACTGACTCGTTTGAAAAGACCCTGATGCTGGGAAAGACTGAAGGTGGGAAGACAAGAGGACGACAGAGGGTGAGATGGCTGGATGGCACCACCGGCTCAATGGACGTGAGTCTGAGTGAACGCCGGGAGTTGGTGATGGACAGGGAGGCCTGGCGCGCTGCGGTCCACGGGGTCGCAGAGAGTCGGACACGACTGAGCGGCTGAGCTGAAGTTGCGTCTTCAGGCCTGGCTGGTTGTCAATTCCTTGCCTTAATGGTATTGTCATCTTAGTTAGGCCTGGTGTTATTATTGGCTTTTCCAGAGTGTTTGCAACTGAAATCACCATTGTTTTAATAATACCCTTCGTCATAAAAATTTCTTTGCTCTACTCCAAATAAAACCAGTCCTCTGCAGCAGTGAGACTGCTGGTCCTCGCAGTCTGACTCACCCAGGTAAATTTCTTCAAAATGGAACTGAGTTGAGGGGACAAGTTGGAAGGAGCTGGAGCAGCCGCAAGCTGAACTGTCACAGACACCCACTGCTCCCACCCAGGGCTTAGCAGGTTTTTAAGGCAACACTTCTCTGTTGCACCGTTGTTTAGTCGCTAAGTCGTGTCTGACTCTCTGTGACCCGACGGACTACAGCGTGCCAGACTTCCCTGTCCTTCACCTCCATTGCTCAAACTCACGTCCACTGAGTTAGCGATGCCCTCCAGCCAGCTCCTCCTCTGTCGTCCCCTTCTCTTCCTGCCATTGATCTTCCCGGCATCAGGGTCTTTGCAGTGAGTCAGCTCTTTGCATCAGGCGGCCAGAGTATTGGAGCTTCAGATTCAGCATCGGTCCTTCCAGTGGGTGTTCAGAACTGGTTTCCTTTAGGATTGACTGGTTTGATCTTGTTTTATTTTTGTTTTAATATTGTTTCATGTATTATTTTTCTAATTTTATAAACAGAAAAAATAGAAAGTGAAATATTATATTTTATTAGTACCAAACATTATATCAGAGCACTTTATCTCCTCATAAAGTGTACTTACAGAAATTACATCTCTAGTTTTGCCAGCAAGTTAAATAAAACACTTACCAAACCAACGCAGCAGAAGATTGTGTACGTGAACGCAATAGACACTTCCAGTGAGTAGAAGCTCAGTAAAACGCGGGACACTTCTCTCCCAAGTTTCTGAGGTCAGAAAACAGAGATACGTTTTGCATTAGTACCTCTTTAAAGCCTGAGGAAAGTGTGAAGTGCAGTAAATGCACAGTGCTGCGGCAGTTCCAGGTGTGCACCAGTGACTCAGTTACACACACGTGTGTACGTGTATACGTACACGTGTGTGCTCAGCGGTGTCTGACTCTGTGCAGCTCCATGGACTGTAGCCTGCCAGGCTCCTCTCTCCGTGGAATTTTCCAGGCAAGCTTCCTGGAGCCGGCTACTTCCTACTTGAGGGGACCTTCCTGGCCCGGGGACTGAGCCTGTGTCTCGCGCCTCCCGCACTGGCAGGCAGACCCTTTACCACCAGCAGCACCTGGGAAGTGGTGTGCGTGTGCATGCACGTCCTTTTCCAGATGCTTTTCCCTACAGATTCTCACAGACGTGGAGCACAGCCACCCCTGCGGCACAGCAGGCCCGGCGGTCGCCTACTCGACACACGGCAGTGCCTGTGTGCCAGTCCCAGACTCCTCGTTCATCCCGCGCTCCTCCCTTTGGCGCTCTGGCACTCTAAGTTTGTTTTGATGTCTGTAAGTCTCTTTCTGTTTTTTAAATAAGTTCATTTGCATCTTTGAGATGATCATACAATTTTTACTCTTCAGTTTTTATATGTACTGTCTCACACTGACTGATTTGCAGATATTCAAAAATCCTTGCATCCCTGGGACAGATTCCACTTGATCGTGGTGTCTGATCTGCTTAATGTGTTGCTGGATTTGGTTTGCTAGTAGTTTGCTGAGGACTTTTGCATCTATTTTCATCAGTCATACTGGCCTGTAATTTTCTTTTCTGTGGTATCTCTGTCTGGCTTTGGTATCAGGGTGATGATGGCCTCATAGAATGAGTTTGAAAGTGTTCCTTCCCCTGCAATTTTTGTAATAGTTTCAGAGGGACTAGGTGTTAACTCTTCTCTAAATGTTAGAATTCAGCTGTGAAGTCGTCTGGTCTTGGGCCTGTTTACTGGAAGTTTTTAAATCACAGAATCAGCTTCATCCCTTTTACCTGGCCTGTCCATATTTCCTATCCTCCTTCAGTCTCGGGGGATTGTGTGTCTTTCCAAGAATCTGTCCATTTCTCCTTCGCTGTCCATTTCATTGGCACATAGTTGCTTGTAGTAACTAGCAGCTTACGGGCCTCTGTACGTCTGTGGCATCAGCTGAACTTCTCTTTCTTTCTAATTTTATGGATTTGGGCCTTCTCCCTTTTTTTGCTGTGCCTGGCTAAAGTTTCATCAATTACTTTGCTTATATTTTCAGAGAACTAGCTTCACATGTCACGGATCTCCTCTATGCTTTCTCAGTCTGACTTCATTCATTTCCGCTCTGATGTTTATGGCTCCCTCCCCTCTGCTGCCTTTGGTTTCTGTTTGTTCCTCTTTCTCTAGTTGCTTTAGGCATGAGCTTAGCTGTCCGAGACTTTTCTCATTTCCCGGGGCAACCCTGCACCACGACGAGCTTCCCTCTTTGACCGTTTCTGCCTTGTCCCATAGGTTTCTGGATTATCCTGCTTCTGTTCTCATTGGTCTCTTAGGCATTCTTATGTCTTCCGTGATCTATTGGTTGCTCAACAGAGTATTGTCTAGCTGCCACATCTGTGTTTCTCGCAGTTTTTTCTTGTTGCTGCTCAGTCTCTGTCACGTCTGACTCTTTGTGGCCCCGTGGACTGCAGCACGCCACGCTCCCATCCTTCACTCTCTCCCAGAGCTTGCTCAAACTCATGCCCACTGAGCTCTATGACGCTATCTGACCATCTCATTCTCTGGCATCCCCTTTTCCTTGTGCCTTTGGTCTTTCCCAGCTACGAGGCCCCTTCCCAAAGACTTGGCTCTTTGCATCAGGTGGCCAAAGTATTGGATCTTCACCTTTAACAGCAGTCCTTCCAATGAATATTCAGGGGTGATTTCTTTTAGGATTGACTGGTTGGATTCCCATGCAGTCCAACAGACTCTCAAGTTCTTTATGGTCCAACTCTCACACCTGTACCTGACTACCAGAAAACCCGAACCTTTAACTACACAGATCTTTGTCAGCAAAGTGATGCCTCTGCTTTTTAATACACTGCCTGGATTTGTCATACTTTCCTTCCCAAGAGCAAGCGTCTTTTAAGTTCATGACTGCACTCACCATCTGCAGTGATTTTGGAGCCCAAGAAAATTAAGTCTGTCACTGCTTCCACTTTTATCCCTTCTATTTGCCATGAAGTGATGGGACTGGATGCCACGATCTTAGTTTTTTGAATGTTGAGTTTCGAGCCAGCTTTTTCACTCTCCTCTTTCATCCTCATCAGGAGGCTCGTTAGTTTCTCTCCGCTTTCTGCCACTAGAGTGGCAATATCTGCATATCTGAGGTTGTTGATGCTTCTCCCAGCAACCCCGATTCCAGCTTGGGGTTCATTCGGCCTGACATTTCACAGGATGTGCTCTTCATGTAAGTTAAATAAGCAGGGTGGTGACGCACAGCCTTGTCATACTCCTTTCCAAACTTTAACTGGTCCATTGTTCCATGTCTGGTTCTGTTTCTTCTTGTAGCTTATTTCTAACCTCAGAGCTGGAATACGTGGTGGATTGATATGATCTGAATTTTCTTAAATTCATCGAGGCTTGCTGTGTGGCCCAGCATATGCTCTCTCCTGAAGAATATCCCATATGCACTTGAAAAGAATGTGTATTCTCCTGCTTTTGGATGGAATACTGTACAAATGCCAATTAAGTCCATCTGGCCCAATGTGCAGTTTTAAAGCCTGTGTTTCCTTATTGGTTTTCTGTCGAGATGATCTGTCCACTGATGAAAGTAGGGTGTTAGGTCCCCCATTATTATTGTGCTACAGTCAATTTCTCCTTTAATGTCTGCTTACACTTGCCCTGTATGCTGAGGTGCTCTATGCTGGGTGCATACATATCTACAATTACATCTGCTTGGATTGATCCTCTGATCATTATGTAGCGCCCTTGTCTCTTAGAATAGTCTTTATCTTAAAGTCTATTTTGACTGACATAAGTATGGCCACTCCAGCGTTCTTTTGATATCCGTTTGCATGGAACCCCCTTTTTCATCCTCTCCGTTCAGTCCGCCTGTGTCTCTGGGTCAGTGGGTCTCCTGTGGACACAGCTTATAGAGGGCTCTTGTCTTTTTACCCCTTGGGCCAGTCTATCGCCTTTGCTTGGGTCACTGAATCTGCTTCCGTTATGCATGGTTGAAGCTGCTGATCTCTTTATTCCCAGCGCATGTTAGAGGCCCTTCATTTGCAGTAACACTTTCTTCCTCTTCAGTTACTGGTTTTGATATCATATTTGTGTGTGGATTGTTTCCTACCTTTACTATATGTTTGACTTTACCATGAACTTTCTCATTCTGTAACCTTCTTGTTTCCACTTGTGGACTTTTCTGCCTGGACAGAGTCCTTGAGCATTTGTTGTAAAACTGGTTTGGCGGTGTTGAATCCTTTCACTTTTGGTTTTCTGTAAAGTTTTTGGTATCTCCATCCTCAGATCTTAACATGAGGCTTCCTGGGTAGAGAATTCCTGGTTGTAGGTTTTTCCCTTTCATCACTTTAAATATATCATGTCCTGCTCAGTTGATAGCTTTACGGGGATTCCCTTGTGTATAACTTGTTGCTTTTAATATCTTCTCTTTATCTTCACTTTCTGTCAATTTGATTACTATGTGTCTTGGCATGTTCCTCCTTGGGACTCTGCCCTTCCTGGTCTTGGGTGACAGTTCTCTTTCCCATTTTAGGGAAGTTTTCAGCTATTATATCTTCAAGTATTTTCTCAGGCCCTTTCTTTCTTCGATGTTCCCTATAATGCAAATGTTGGTGCACTGCTGTCTCAGAGGTATGTTAGCCTTTTTATTCTTTTTTCTTCTTTTCTATGGCACTGATTTCCACTACTCTGTCTTCCAGCTCACTGATCCATTCTTTTGCCTCATTTATCTTGCTTTTCATTTCTAATATATTTTTCATTTCAGTTATTGTATTCTTCAACACTTTATGTTTTCTAACTCTTTGTTAAAAACCTTTCCCTCTGTGCATCCTTTCTTTTCCTGAGTTCTTGGATCATTTTTACAATCATCATTTTGAACTCTTTCTTGGGTAGGCTGCCCATCTCCACTTAGTTGTTCTTCTGAGGTTTTGTTTTTCGTCTGGAACACGTCCCTTTGCTGTCTCATTTTGTTTAAACTTCTTTTATGTTTATGAATGTGGTAGGTTACATTCCTCAGTCTTGGAGATCCTTTCTAGGGGATAGTTAACATAACCCAGAAATACATCCCTCTCTCATCATCCAAGGGCAAGGGACCAACTGGTCCCCAAATAGTTTCTGACCTGTTTCTGGACTCATTTCTTCAGGCTGTGGAATCAGTCTCCTTGCTTCTGGTGTCTGCCCTTTGGTGGGTTAAGCTGGTTTAGAGGCTCACGCAGCCTTTCTGGCAGGATGAGTTGGTGTCTACCCACTGGTTGGTGGAGCTAAGTCTTAGCCCTCTGTGTAGGACTGTGTCCAAGGGCTATGGGCTCAGAATGTCTTTAGGAAGCCTGGGGTTGCATGTTAGCCTACTTAGCTGTTTGGCTGGAGGTATGCCAGAACTGGAGCCTACAGGTTGCTCAGTGGGGCCAGGTCTTGGTGCTAAAGACCCAAGCAAGACGTCTGCCTCAAGGAGAGTTCATACAGATGAATACTCTGAGATGTCTGCCACCCACTTTTATGACCTCAGAGGGAACAGATACTCCTTGCTTCCCTAGGAGACCTGCTAAGACCAGCAGGTAGGTCTGACCCAGGTTTCTATGAAGTCATTGCTTTTGTCCTGGGTCCTGGTGCTTGCAAAGCCTTGCATGTTCCCCCCAAGAGTGGAATATGTTTTCCCCAGTCCTGTGAAGCTCCTGTAAGCAGCCCTGCTGGGCTTGAAAGCCAAATACTCTCAGGGCTCTGGTTAGCCTGATGTGAGGCTTAGATCTCTGACTCCTGTGGAGAACTTGTGATATATTCTCCAGTCTGTGGGCCGCTCACCTTGGAGGTATGAGATCTGATTATATCATGAGTATGCCCCTCCTAGTGTCTAGCTGAGGTTTCTTCTGTACGTCTTTGGATGCAGAGTATCTCTTTTAGTAGGCACTAGTCGTTTTTTTATCCATAGTTGTTCAGCAGTGATTTTGTGATTTTGGTGTGCTTTTGAGAGGAGGTGAGCTCAAGTTCCTTCTCTGCTATCTTGTCTCCTTCAAGTTTAAAGTTTTAAGATACCTAAAAGATCTTGAAAACTATGTTTAAATGTGTAGGGATGGCAGAGGTCTGCAGTGAGATCCAGTCTTGAGCCAAGTCACAGCACTAAAAAAGTGCTCAGTCCTTGTGTGGTTCTCTTAGCTAAGAATCCGGGAAAACCTGAAGAAGCAGACAGGAAATACAAGCAGACCGGCACTTTGCTCAAGTCGCAGAGAAGCCTGGTGGATGCAGTGACTTGACCTGCCTTAGCAAGTGCAGATATGTCCTTAGAAGGAGCTCCTAATATGACAGTCAAGGACAAGACGGGAAACAGAAGAACAAATAGGCCTCTTTCACTATTTGATTTCCTGAGGCATCCCTGCTCCTGTGCCTTCTGCTTCATTTTCCTAGCTTTCATTCCCCGACTAGTTGTCTACAGCTTTAATTCTTGATCCTCGTCACCCAGCAGTCTTGTCTCAGTTCTTGTAACTCTTCAATTTCATTCTGTTCACTACAGTCTCTGGTATAGCTCACTATCCAAACTCATCAGTCAGCAAGATTTGGCTCATGTCTCCAATAATAAGAAGATTGCCAAGAGATTTTATTGAATACCAAGCAATTCTCATCATTAAAACAGCTATTATTACAAATACTTAAATTTACATGTGTAAAAATCTCACGCAGAAATTGCTAGACCATCAGACAGAAGAATCAGTTCAGTTCAGTTCAGTTCAGCTGCTCAGTCGTGTCCGACTCTTTGCGACCCCGTGGACTGCAGCATGCCAGGCTTCCCTGTCCATCACCAACTTCTGGAGTCTGCCCAAACCCATGCCCATTGAATCGGTGATGCCATCCAGCAATCTCATGNGCAGTCTTGTCTCAGTTCTTGTAACTCTTCAATTTCATTCTGTTCACTACAGTCTCTGGTATAGCTCACTATCCAAACTCATCAGTCAGCAAGATTGGCTCATGTCTCCAATAATAAGAAGATTACCAAGAGATTTTATTGAACACCAAGCAATTCTCATCATTAAAACAGCTATTATTACAAATACTTAAATTTACATGTGTAAAAATCTCACACAGAAATTGCTAGACTATCAGACAGAAGAATCAATTCAGTTCAGCTGCTCAGTCATGTCTGACTCTTTGCGACCCCCTGGACTGCAGCACGCCAGGCTTCCCTGTCCATCAGCAACTCCCAGACCTTGCTCAAACTCATGTCCACTGAGTCAGTGATGTCATCCAACCATCTCATCCACTGATATCCCCTTCTCCTGCCTTCAGTCGTTCCCATGGATAGAAGAATGAGTAAATTCAAAAAGAGAACATTTTTCTTAGAAGTATAAGGTGATTGTGATTTCTGAGATAAATACAGCAGATCCCTTTCGTTGCTACTGAAAAGATACCTCCAACTACATATGAGGATGAATGGTTTGGTAATAAGCCTGAAAATAAACGTAGTACTTGTGCTGGCTGTGAAAAGACACGAATGAAATACTGATCTAGATAAAATAACATCACAGTTCTCTCTCTTTCAGTTCCTTCACCTTTCCCCTTCTCTTTTTCTGGGTTTATTTAATACCTTTTATATGCAAGAAATGATTGGGTGGTAGCTATTAGATGATAAGAATGAAATGACAAAGTTCCTGATTTCTCAGTTTATATTCCAGTAGAAAATACAGAAGGATAATATAAGGTTATATATGATAAGGTTAAAGATGTCAAAATGGATTAAAAGCTTGATCAGTAATTACAGAGGATAGGAGACTCATCTTAAAGTCATTCGCATCTAGGAAGGCTTCATAAAGTAGGACATTTGAAATAAGGACTAAGAAAACTGAAGGAGGAAAGCAATAGTCCAGGCAGCTTTGATTTACTTGTTTCTCTGTAACCTATTTTGTTTAAGACAGAATTTAATAACACAAATTGGGACAAAAATAAGTAAGAAATGGAGACATTAAAAAATAAACCCAAACTATGTATCATATGACCTACAGTTTGATAATGTGAGCAAGAAACTAAGTACAAGAATGAACATAGCATTTTTTGAGAAAATAATAAAAAAAGTTTAACAGAAGTGAAGTGTCCATTCAAGATGATATTAACAAGAAAATAAAGAAAAGGCTGTAGTGGGTTTGAAATAGCAAAGTAAAGAATTCTCATTTAATTTTATCGACAGAAACATAGTCATGGCGCTTTAGCTGGAAAGCACTTGGGCCATTTAGCTGGCAGGGCTGTAAAAAGGAATTTTGCCTTCACTCCTTAATTTCAGACAAAGTCTTCTAAAGTGGGAAGTTGTGTATCTGAGAAAAACAATAGCAAGCGTGACTGAGTTCTCCACATACAATTTAAGCCTCTAAATTCAGCTTAAGTCAGTAAGTGCCCCTTTACTGGAAGTCAATTTGGGTTGTATTTCTTGTCTCAACCAAGTGATCCTTAATTAGTAAAAAATTAACTAAATGATACGCAGTACTTGGTAACTGGGAAGACAGTGTAAAGCTAAGGGTGAGGTTTAGTTCAAGGTTTTGAGACTAGGATATGAAATAAGGGAGTCTCGCAACGCAGTCTTTTTGAGGAGGCAAATATTTTCTATTTTATGTATGCAGAGCTTGAGATGATGGCAACAGAAACAAATTCAAGTAGAAAAGTCATTAGAATGTTAGAACAACAGGCTTGGTGTCTGGGGGAGACAGAGCAGTTAACTAACAGAAATGTGATAGGATTTCCTCCACTTATACCAGGAAGGGGGAAGTTAAACTTGTTTGAGGGGTTACACACAGTGAGTATGAAAGGTAGTGTCTGAATAAAGGCAGTTTATTGGTTTTGGATTTATTGTATGAGAAGTATTTTTCAGAGGCATGAACTTTTGGGGACAGCTGAACCTACGTGAGAACACTTGTTGAGTTTGTGAATTTAGTCAAGCCACTGGTTTATGTTAGAAAAGCTGGCATTTAGAAAATCTTGTGAAACATTGGCTGCCTTAGAAACTGTTCAGGTCAGTTCAATTCAGTCCCTCAGTCGTGTCCGACTCATTGCAACTCCATGAACCGCAGCATGCCAGGCATCCCTGTCCATCACCAACTTCTGGAGTCTGCCCAAACCCATGCCCATTGAGTCGGTGATGCCATCCAGCAATCTCATGCTCCATCTCCCCCTTCTCCTCCTGCCCTCAATCTTTCTCGGCACCAGGGTCTTTTCCAGTGAGTCAGCTCTTCGCATCAGGTGACCAAAGTACTGGAGTTCCAGCTTCAGCATCAGTTCTTCCAATGAACACCCAGGACTGATTTCCCTTAGGGTGGACTGGTTGGATCTCCCTGCAGTCCAAGGGATTCTTAAGCATCTTCTCCAACACCACAGTTCAAAAGCATTAATTCTTTGACGCTCAGCTTTCTTGACAGTCCAACTCTCACATCCATACATGACTACTGGAAAAACCACAGCCTTGACAAGATGGACCTTTGTTGGCAAAGTAATGTCTCTGCTTCTTAATATGCTGTCTAGGTTGGTCATGACTTTCCTTCCAAGGAGTAAGCGTCTTCTAATTTCATGGCTGCAGTCACCAACTGCAGTGATTTTGGAGCCCAGAAAAATAAAGTCAGCCACTGTTTTCACTGTTTCCCCATCTATTTGCCACGAAGTGATGGGACCAGATGCCATGACCTTAGTTTTCTGAATGTTGAGCTTCAAGCCAACTTTTTCACTCTCCTCTTTCACTTTCATCAAGAGGCTCTTTAGTTCCTCTTCACTTTCTGTATAAGGCTGGTGTCATCTGCATATCTGAGGTTATTGATATTTCTCCCAGCAGTCTTGATTCCAGCTTATGCTTCCTCCAGCCCAGCATTTCTCATAATGTACACTGCACATAGGTTAAATAAGCAGGGTGACAATATACAGCCTTGACATACTCTTTTTCCTATTTGAAACCAGTCTGTTGTTCCATGTCCAGTTCTAACTGCTGCTTCCTGACCTGCATATAGATTTCTCAAGAGACAGGTCAGGTGGTCTGGTATTCCCATCTCTTTCCGAATTTTCCACAGCTTATTGTGATCCACACAGTCAAAGGCTTTGGCATAGTCATTAAACCAGAAATAGATATTTTTTCTGGAACTCTCTTGCTTTTTCAATGATCCAGCGGATGTTGGCAATTTGAACTCTGGTTCCTCTGCCTTTTCTAAAACCAGCTTGAACATCTGAAAGTTCACAGTTCACATATTGCTGAAGCCTGGCTTGGAGAATCTTAAGCATCACTTTACTAGCGTGTGAGATGAGTGCAATTGTGTGGTAATTTTAACATTCTTTGGCATTGCCTTTCTTACGGACTGGAATGAAAACTGACCTTTGCCAGTCCTGTGGCCACTGCTGAGTTTTCCAAATTTGTTGGCATATTGAGTGCAGCACTTTCACAGCATTATCTTTTAGGATCTGAAACAGCTCAACTGGAATTCCATCACATCCAATACCTTTGTTCATAGTGATGCTTCCTACGGCCCACTTGACTTCACAGTCCAGGTGAGTGTGAGTGATCACACCATCGTGACTATATGGGTTGTGAAGATCTTTTTTTGTATAGTTCTTCTGTGTATTCTTGCCACCTGTTCTTAATCTCTTCTGATTCTGTTAGGTCCATACCATTTCTGTCCTTTATCAAGCCCATCTTTTCATGAAATATTCCCTTGGTATCTCTAATTTTCTTGAAGCGATCTCTAATCTTTCCCATTCTGTTGCTTTCCTCTATTTTTTTGCATTGATCGCTGAGGAAGACTTTCTTATCTCTCCTTGCTATTCTTTGGAACTCTGCATTCAAATGGGTATATCTTTCCTTTTCTCCTTTGCTTTTGGCTTCCCTTCTTTTCACAGCTATTTGTAAGGCCTCCTCAGACAGCCATTTTGCTTTTTCACATTGCTTTTTCTGGGGGATGGTCTTGATCCCTGTCTCCTGTACAATGTCACCAACCTCCAACCATAGTTCATCAGGCACTCTTTCTATCAGCTCTAGTCCCTTAAATCTATTTCTCACTTCCACTGTATAGTCATAAGGGATTTAAATTAGGTGATACCTGAATGGTCTAGTGCTTTACTCCACTTTCTTCAATTTCAGTCTGAATTTGGCAATAAGGAGTTCATGATCTGAGCCACAGTCTACTCCCAGTCTTGTTTTTGTTGACTGTATAGAGCTTCTCCATCTTTGGCTGCAAAGAATATAATGGATCTGATTTCGGTGTTGACCATCTGGTGATGTCCATGTGTAGAGTCTTCTCTTGTGTTGTTGGAAGAGGGTGTTTGCTATGACCAGTGGGTTCTCTTGGCAAAACGCTATGAGCCTTTGCCCTCCTTCACTCTGTACTTCAAGGCCAAATTTGCCTGTTACCCCAGGTGTTTCTTGACTTCCTACTTTTGCATTCCAGTCCCCTATAAGGAAAAGGACATCTCTTTTGGGTGTTAGTTCTAAAAGGTCTTGTAGGTCTTCAGAGAACCATTCAACTTCAGCTTCTTCAGAGTTACTGGTCGGGGCATAGACTTGGATTACCGTGATACTGAATGGTTTTCCTTTGGACTCTTTTGTTGACCGTGATGGCTACTCCATTTCTTCTAGGGATTCCTGCCCACAGTAGTAGATATAATGGTCATCGGAGTTAAGTTCACCCATTCCAGTCCATCTTAGTTTGCTGATTCCTAGAATGTCGATGTTCACTCTTGCCATCTCCTGTTTGACCACTTCCAATTTGCCTTGATTCGTGGACCTAACATTCCAGGTTCCTATGCTCTTTACAGCACGGGAACTTGCTTCTATCACCAGTCCCATCCACAACTGGCTGTTGTGGATCGGCGGCTGTGACGACACAGGAGTGGCCGACAGAAGCTACTTCAAGTCCAAGGTCAGGGGCAGCGGCTGAGAGGAGCTACCCCACTTCCAAGGTAAGGAGCAGTGGCTGCACTTTGCTGGAGCAGCCTGTGAAGAGATACCCCATGTCCAAGGTAAGAGAAACCCAACTAAGATGGTAGGCGCTGAGAGAGGGATTAGAGGGCAGACAGACTAAAACCCCAATCACAGACAACTAGCCAATCTGATCACATGACCACAGCCTTGTCTAACCCAATGAAACTAAGCCATGCCTGTGGGGCCACCCAGGATGGGCGGGTCATGGTGGAGAGGTCTGACAGAATGTGGTCCACTGGAGAAGGGAATGGCAAGCCACTTCAGTGTTCTTGCCTTGAGAACCCCATGAACAGTATGAAAAGGGAAAAAAAGATAGAAAATGTAGGTATATAATTCTATAATGCCTCTAGGAAAAGATACTGTATACAAGTTGATTTTGTGTCATTAATCACAGCAAATAAAATTGAAATTTTTATGTTTGGGAGATTGTGAAACTGATCATTAGTACTGAGCTCATGTCAGGTAAGTGTGGTATACAACGGTTTGTAATACTGTTTGCAAAAGGTAGTGAGTGAAAGTCACTCAGTAGTGTCTGACTCTTTTCAACCCAGTGGACTATACAGTGCGTGGAATTCTCCAGGCCAGAATACTGGAGTGGGTGGCTGTTCCCTTCTCTAGGGAATCTTCTCAACCCAGGGACTGAACCCAGGTCTCCAGTATTAAAGGCGGACTCTCTAAGTCTTGGCAATTATGCTGCATCTTAAACTAAGGTTATAGGCTCATGAGTAAGAGGGGTAAGTCAAAATGACCTGAACCAATCCTATACTTACTAATCCTATCCCTCCCTCATCTCTGCCCCTGAAGTTAGAATGGAAGATTTATAGGTTTGAATTTCCAGGGCCAGCGGAAACTTTCTTATAGTTTACAGGGGAAATCTAATGCATGCTTATTTAAATCGACACATCATTCACGACTGACAGTCTATTTGGAGGCATGACTGTGTCTCCTCTCATGATCTTACTGCCTTCTAGATTTCTGTATTCCATGTTTGGATTCTTTGATCTGATTCCCCCATTCTTCCTTTGTGATATACTGCAGGAATGGAGAGAGGGTATATAGGGGAGGAGGAAGTGTAACCCTTATCCGTGATGACCCTTCTACTCAGATTATCTTAAATTAAAATTTCCAAATTGTTATTTGTTTTGTTCTGTTGTTAAGTAACAAAGAGGAGCTCCACTCCAAACTGTTCTCATTTTAAATGGAACATTGCTATAATATAGTAATTGCTATATTACTAAAGTCTTTCGCAGCACTAATACTCCGTGACTCTGAATCTAAAGTCAACACAACTGAAATAAATCTATTATAGTTTCAGTAAAGATACTCACATTTATTGGAGATGTTACTCTTAGAAATATGGTTTGTCTAGCACAAGGTATGTGATTAAATGGAAGCAATGCGGATTCATGCACATTGGCATTTGAGGGCCTAAAGTAAAATTCATGTGAGATACAAAAAACAGGCTATAAATGAAAATATCTACATTAAACTAGAAATGAGTAGCTTTATACAATTCCAACCATATGCATCAATAGCAGAATTCTTTTGCTGATTTTGGGAAAGGCTTTAAGTCTTAGATTATACTTTTCTTTCTTTAAGAGAATAATCCTAACATGTGTGTGTGTGTATCACTTAAGTCTTAAAATTTTTACTTAATTTTCATTGGGCATGTCAGGAATTCAAACATCCTATTAGTATTTACAAAAAATTATGTTGAGTAATTTTTTAATTAAAACTTTCAGTCGAGAACTTACTACTAAATCAAAGAATTTCATGGATATGAATTAAAGCTTTATTTTACCTCCTAAGGTTTTAAAACCTCTGAAAAGAATAATTTTGAAGTTAAGATGTCCCATAGGATTGGTCACTTACCGCTTGTCCATAATTCCTGTATGACACAGACTCAAAAGAAGACAACTCAACCACCGTTAGAATCATTGAAATAACTGCGACGATTATGCATGAGATGTTCATGAGCATAGCACAGGTAAGCTGAAAAGAAGATGCAGAGCAGATTTATTATACTCAGAATAAATGATATTGATAAATAGTTTGTATTACTGAAAAAGGAAATCTAGTTAAAACTTTGATCTAGCTTCTGTAGCTTGGTATGCTTGCCATTAGTGTGTAACGCTTCTCTGGTTTATATGAAACCTGATTAATTTGGAGTAAATATCAAAACATCTTCATACCAATAAGCATAAATCTTCCATTTGGGCTCAAAAATATTGTATTTTACAATCTTTTGAGTCATTTGGAAGAAAGCCTTATAATATCTGATTTGAACAAAAGGAGTTCCACATCAAAAAGAGAAAAAAGATGGAAAAGGACTGCCTGCAGAAACAGGCTGAATAGGATTCAATCAACTTTAATCCAGGATTTTAATTCTCTAGGGAAATCCATCAACATCTTTGGATATTACTTTTTTATCTCTACAATCACAAGAGTAGACTAATTCGTCTCTAAGGTATCTTTTAGCTCTGAGATTCTAAGATTATTTTCCTTCCCAATATCTTTCTACCAATAATATAGATGGATCTTTATTTTGAACAGATTTTCTATTTTGTTACCAGGTACAGTTGTGTTCCCAAATTAGAGTTAGGAAAATGAAGTTTTACAACAATATTATGTCTATTTATAAACTCATTGAGTTCTATTCAATTTTTTGCTAACAGTAAAATTCATATAAGGTTAAAAAAAGGTATAACACCAAACCAAAAAAACAAAAGACCTCTATACTTAAACTTAGAAACTTTTATATACTATGACTCTAATATAGCATATCTGTCTACATTAAATTATATGCTCCTAGATTTTCATTTAACTCCTGCATTTATTTTACAGATAGGGCAGATTCTTTTATTGTTTAGATGCCCACTATGCTTTCATTAAAACCTACTTAGCTTTGTGGCAAGTGATTTCTAGGGTGCACTACACATTTTAACTTACCTGGCGCTGAGACGGATGCCCTGTTGCTCTTATTATGGAGATTCCTGAAATGATAAACTGAATATAAAAACATATATTTATAAATACTCTTGATAATGCTCACCAACTTAAAATATATTTTAAACAATTCCCTCTTCTAAGTCAATTATTTTTAGAATAGTCAGAGTAGAATAATATGAAGAAGTTTCAGTAGAAGGGGTTAGGCAAATTTACATCTATAGTAACGAAGCTAACAGTAGGATCACTAATAATAGAAACGCATAAGGGGCAGTGTGCATAACTCAGACAGTGGGACGTAGGATAGGCCAAAGATGACTTCAGCAGTCCTGAACCAGGGGCCAGGTTTGCTTGTATCTGCACATGCTTCCAAAACTCATTCAATTCTTACTTCTAAACCTATACTTCTGACTGAGATGCTATTACTGATTATGATTACTGTGTATATATCCAGATATGAAAAAGTAGTCCATGAATCTATATTCCAACTTGTGTTTGTACAAAATATACCTCTTAACTGAGACTGTAGCCATTATTAAGGTAGCAGATGTTATTCCTATTTTTGCATTTATTTTATAAAAAGAAGTTCCATTATTTCATACAGGC
This sequence comes from Antidorcas marsupialis, assembly GCA_006408585.1. Lineage (NCBI taxonomy): Eukaryota > Metazoa > Chordata > Mammalia > Artiodactyla > Bovidae > Antidorcas > Antidorcas marsupialis. The sequence continues at coordinate 158,223 of SJYB01003399.1, forward strand.
TACTCCGGCTATTTCCCAGAAGTGTGAAGCTATGCCATATTGTTTGAAAGTGGGCTGCACAATCCCTTTGGAGTATTCCTTTTGGCTTATCTGTTTTAATGGCTTTGACAAAGATCTAAGTTAAAGGCTAATTTGTAGAAAAAAAGTATTCATACTACACCCCGTATACAGGAAGGCCACACCTGAGGTTTACTAACTACTGGAGGACCACCTAAGTGCACGTACCCAGCACTTCATTCTGTAGCAAAACTGAGATTTCCGAGGAGGCAAAGTGCAGGCAACAACTAGTTCAGAACACAAAGTGAAAATGCCCTGCGAATTTTAGACTAGTGCTAACTAGATTACCAAACTATGTGCTTTACAAAAGGCCTTTCAAAGTTTACGACCTAAATGAGAAGCTTTGAATTAAATTATACTTAATTGAAATTTTAGATAACTTAATATAGGTGATAAGTATGATATTTTTATAACATGATGATTAGATACACCGAAGGACAGCAATCACTTATCTGAATTTTACCTGCAAATTCACTATTTTTCTCCTATTGTTTTCCAAGGCAGTGCTTTGACATCTGTAAGCCAGCGCACAAAAGCAGAGGCTCTCCTAAAGGCGCCTTGCTCCTTTTCAGCCCTAGCAAACGGCCGCATCTGATCTCCTACTGCCCTCTGCCATCGGTTCTAAGCACGGGTAAGTGGTTCCCTTGTTCCTTCCAACCATGCTCTCTCCTCCAGCTCTGAATCAGATGTCACCAGATGCCGTCACCCACCGTGCCCTCCAGCTGACGCGTCACCCACCGTGCCCTCCGGCTGACGCGTCACCCACCGTGCCCTCCGGCTGACGTCCTCTGCGGGTCCCCTGCCTTGGTCTCTCTTCTTTCTGTGTGCTTAGTCACTCAGTCGTGTCCAGCTCTTTGCGACCCCATGGACTGCAGCCCGCTAGGCNGCCCTCTGCCATCGGTTCTAAGCACGGGTAAGTGGTTCCCTTGTTCCTTCCAACCATGCTCTCTCCTCCAGCTCTGAATCAGATGTCACCAGATGCTGTCACCCACCGTGCCCTCCAGCTGACGCGTCACCCACCGTGCCCTCCGGCTGACGCGTCACCCACCGTGCCCTCCGGCTGACGCGTCACCCACCGTGCCCTCCGGCTGACGCGTCACCCACTGTGCCCTCCGGCTGACGCGTCACCCACCGTGCCCTCCGGCTGACGTCCTCTGCGGGTCCCCTGCCTTGGTCTCTCTTCTGTGTGCTTAGTCACTCAGTCGTGTCCAGCTCTTTGTGACCCCATGGACTGCAGCCCGCTAGGCTCCTTTGTCCATAGGGATTCTCCAGGAGAACCCAAGAATACTGGAGTGAGTTGCCATGCCCTCCTCCAGGGGATCTTCCCAGCCTAGTGATCCAACCCACAGCTCTCACACTGGCGGGAGGATTCTTCACCACTAGTGCCACCTGGGAATAGCAACACCTCTCAAGTCTCCATGTTAATTCTCCCACTTTGTCACGCCCTGCAGTTTTAATAACAATTTTACAATTCTAATAATCCACTGACCCTGTGTGGATCTATAATCTGAGCCCCTTACTCCTTTGTTATATTCTCTCCTTTACCAGTTTAAATTCTATGACCAGCTGTTAAAAACGCTCGCCTTTTTACATTCTCAGCTCCTCTGCACCTTTCTTGATTACAGATGTGGGTGATTAAACACAGTTCTCCTTCTTCCATGCCTGCAGCTGTGCGGCTGAGCACGGCCTGAGACAGATGCACCGCACTATGCAACCCTGTCCCGAAAGCTCGAGTCTTCAATGCTGCGTGAAAGTCACACTGCTTTTCCACGATCCATGCACACTCTCATTTTTCCTAGGTGACCATTTCCTCATTCTTTTCTCTCACATCAACCAACCAATCCATTCTCCATTCACACTCTCAGAGCGGGATCCTGCTTTCTAATTTACTGAAACAGTTGAGGCCGTCAGGAGGAAGTCCCTCACGCTCCCAACACCCAGTGGCCTGAAAGTTGTACGTGCTCTCTGCTCCTCTGCCTTCCTTCCTGCCACCTGCCTTAACACTGTTTGCATTAAAGGTGGATAATCCTTTGCTGAGGGCTGTCCTTCGCATTACAGGATGCTCAGCAGCATCCTTGATTTGACCACTGGATGTATAGCCCTTAGCTGTGAAATCTGAAAGTGTTACCACCAAATGTCCTCTGAGGGGAAACATCACCTCTAGCTGAGAACCGCTGCTAGAGGAGAACTATCCATGCCCCTGTTTGTGTATTAAAAGGCATTCACTGCTTGCATCTAAGTCCATGATTCTAATAATCTCCCCCATCACTTGTCTCATGTCTCATCAACTTCTTCTGGTTCAGTCCCCTCAACAAAAGGCATGGAGCATCTTACTGAAACGAAGAGCTAACCCTCTCCCTACTCAAGCTTCCCTCAGCAACCTCATTACTCTGCATGGCATCACACCGAAACCCTCAAACAAACTGTGTGCACTTGCTGTCTCTAATTCCCCTCTTTTCATTATTTTTTACACCAATTCCAGTTAGACTTTTGTCCCGCCTTCCACTGAAACTGTCAAGCTTACCACTGGCCTTCACATCGCTAATTCCAACGGTCAATTCTCAGCCCTTCTCTGATTTGACAACATAACAGAATTAATATATTTGGTCTTTCCCTATTCTTTGTTTACTTGACTGCCAGGATGTCACACTCTCCAGACCTTCCTACTACTTTATGGCTGTAAAAAGCCACAGAAGAGCGCGCAGGTGACGACAAATTTAAAAAATGTGTGAATATAAACTCATTGTGTGAGGGCCCTAAGGCAAAGACCTTAATGTGAAAATTAACCATGCTAATGGAGGTATGCTTACAATTCTGTAACTGTATAGATATGTTAACATACCTAAGGACAGTCCAGCCTATGGTTGGCATTATGCATTCAGTCCTGTATCAATGTCTCTTATAACAGCACTGCTAAGTTAAAGGTGCTCAGTAAATATTTGTTTAAAAAAAGGGACCTGACTTTGAATTATCAATATGGAATTTAGTTACTTAACTCTCCTGAAAAGTTCAGAAACTCTTCCTATGTTCCACCAGTGGCATGAGTATTATTTACTAAATGATTAAATTAAAAAAATGTATTCTACTCACAATGATTCCCCATAAAAAACACCCTGTTTTATAAGTTATCGGTTCATATGTCCCAAAGACTCCTTTAATTTGTCCCATATACAGAATCAACACGAGATACCACATGAAGACACAAAAGACGCCAATCATGATCTGGATAGCCTGTGGGGAGAGAATGCTGTTAGCATAGAAACCATGTAATTTATAACAATTCCAAGAAGTGTTAACTATAAAAAAAATTCAGTTTTTTACAAAAGATGGTAGTAAAGTAGAAACGCACGTAACCATGAAATTCCTGGATTGGTTAGTCTAAAAAGAGGGCCCGAACCAGGAAGTACTGAGGTTTACCCAACAGAAATGACCCATACTTGGAGCATCAGACTGTTCAGTAGAAATTCTGGTGAATTCTCCCATAAGAAAGTTGACAGTCTGACTCTGCTGCTGGCTATCCACTCTATCAACTAATGACATGTGTCAGGAGAATCCTGAGGGTACTTCTTCTCATTCAAGGCACACTTGATATGGCTCTTTTTCACAAGCATGCTGAGATGACGTAGAGTCAACACAGAGATGCAAAGAATACCCAAAGCAGACTTACTTGCCCAAGGTCTTTCTGATGGATAGGGGATAGGTTAGGGTCAGGGAGAATTATTACTCAACTTCAGTTTGTAAAAAGGCAATTATAATCCCAGTAAATAGGTACCAGTGAATTTCTGAATTTATATGTAAACTTAATATTTCAAATGCTAAGTCACATTTTTAATCACTCTTTAAAAATTCCAGATGATACATGATTTTCACTTTCTTTTTCATATAAACTTTAATAGGAAGCTATTTAATGTGTTACGTTTGGTAGTTTCAGTTCTTTGCAAAGCACGTGATGTATGAAACACATCATGCAACTGATTAATATTAAAGGAAGCTAATATTCCTAATATTAATAAGAAGCTGTTTAATGTTTTAAGTTTAGTAGTTTCAGCTCTTTGTTTCTTTGTAAAGCAAGTGATCTATGAAGTACATAAATGCAACTGGTTAATATTAAAGCTGTGTTTTAGAGAAAAAGTTTTGCATAGAAAACCCACTTTTGGGGGATAACAATCTTATGCATTTAGATTCAGACTTCAAGATTTCCTCTGCATCAGAGTTGGAAGAACAACATCATTTTCAAAGGTCCCTTGGATCTGACTGGGAGAAATCCTCCACTAGATCTCAGAACCCTTGAGATTTTGGCCTGCTGCATTATAGGCAGATCCTTTACCATTACTAAATAGAAACAGTACATGATCCTGAATTTAGTTAAAGTCTTACTTACCGCTAAAACAAGAGAATCTGCTGTAGAGACTTTTGAGCAGCACACACACAAAGCCATACTCCCAGCATTTCCTAGAGATGATTAAGCCTCTAATCTCTGGTGATATCTCATTAGCAAACGTCTGCAAAACAGTACAAAACACAAATACAAGCTGTGCTCAAAAGAAAACACTGAAGGTCACTTCTTTTCTTACTGTTTTGCAATTACTGTCCCAAACTCTGAAGCAATCACTTTCTTCTCTCCTTGATTTTTCAGAACGATTTTGCATTCACCTGTTTTGAGTTAGGTCTCTAGAACTGAAAAGCCTCCCTTTAACTAAAAAAGTTTGATATATACAATATTACACATATTTTCTCTGAGTAGTGAACAGCGTCTCTGGATCATGAAGCATAAAGAAAGCCTAGGGAATAGGACTGGAGAAGGTAGCGGCCCCCACCCCAGTGCTCTCGCCCGGACAATCCCATGGGCGGAGGAGCCTGGCAGGCTGCGGCCATGGGGTCGCTGGGAGTCGGACACAACTGAGCGACTTCACTTTCACGTCTTACTTTCACGCACTGGAGAAGGAAATGGCAACCCACTCCAGGGTTCCTGCCTGGAGAATCCCAGGGACAGGGGAGCCTGGTGGGTTGCCGTCTATGGGGCTGCACAGAGTTGGACACGACTGAAGCAACTTAGCAGCAGCAGCAGCAGCAGCAGGAAATAAGACAAGTACTAGAGGATCTTAGTAAAGCTTTTAATAGCTCATCTGCAATTCATAATTGATTCAACGTAACTCATATGCCATGTGTGCATTTTTAAAACCAAATTCTTGGACTTAAATTCATCGTGGCNAAGCAACTTAGCAGCAGCAGCAGCAGCAGCAGGAAATAAGACAAGTACTAGAGGATCTTAGTAAAGCTTTTAATAGCTCATCTGCAATTCATAATCGATTCAACGTAACTCATATGCCATGTGTGCATTTTTAAAACCAAATTCTTGGACTTAAATTCATCGTGGCTTGTGACTTTTTTCCCTTTGACATATATTTGCTACCTAGTTCTTATTTCTATAAGATGGATTTTTCTTCCATCAGACAACTTATTGAAGTTGCTTCCACAACCCGAAACGCTCTTACTGTTCTTCCTGCAGCTTCCCCTTATGCTTAAATCACTTTCTTACTTATATGAGCATTAAAAACCTGGCTAAATGCATCTCCTTCTGAGATTTCACCCACTTGAGGATCTGGAATAACACTGCTTAATATCTTCTAACATGGCATACTTGGGGCAAAACCATGAGCTACGTCACTTAGCCACTCAGGCGATCAGCTAACAGATGATCTCAAAGCTTTCCTTGGACCTTCCAGAAATGAGAGAAGAGTGTGACTAAATTATCTGTCATTCCCTGCACTCTTAAAATCTCATGAATTGATTATGTTAATGAAACTCTGGTTTCTAAATTTGATTTCCTGAATGTCTCTTAATTCTGTAAAGTACAGAAACAGAAAAAGCCAGGTAAGACTATAAGAACTGTGAGAGCAAATAGAGAAAACAATATTTTAATAGCTGAATTATAGCTACTAAGCTTTATATATTAAAACGTCACTTTTGAGAAAGTGACGTTAGAGTATAAGCCTATAGGCAATGAAGATCAATCACTCTATCATGCTTAAAGACAAAGAATTGTAGAATTCATGTATAGAGTAATGAAGAAAAGTCGTATCTAGACTGCTATTATTTGCCACATTTTAGATAAAAGAAAGATAATAAAAATAGCAAGCCTTTTTGTATGTATAGAAAAAAGTCTTTTCACAGTTTATAGTGGAAGCACCATGAGTGACTTGGGAAGTAGAACATTTAGCATCTTTATAACTGCCATTGGGCCCTCACCAAAACCACTCCAAACGAAGTATTCATTAAAATACCAAGAAAAAAATTATGTGTGTTAAAAATCCTCAGCTTAACTGACCGAAGGAAGAAAGCAAGAAATGCCGCAATGTCTTCCTGTAATACGTGACGGTTAGAAATTAAAGACAAAAATTCTACATGTGGCTACTCTACAACCCAGTTAAAAACTAAAAATAGAATATAAAAAGAAAATTAGTGATTTATTTATTTTTATCTTCTGGTGAGCCATCACTAAGCCAAAAAGCAGCTACAGGAAAGCCCCTAGCCATTATTCTCAACCCTATCCTCACCCCTTAAACTAGTGCTACACAGAAATTGTGGAGCAATAACAGACAGCCCATGTGGAGAAACCATTTCTCCATCTTCAGTGCCTTTAGCAGGGCTGCAGCTCCTAACAGTCTTCAGGATAAAGCTGAAATGCTTTGGCAGGGCTCGCGAAGCCCTCCATGAACCGCTCTCTGCTCAGCCTTTCAGCCTCATCCCGGCCGCTCCCTTAGTTTGAGCCTACCAGTGGTGGCAGCAATATTCTCTGGGAAGCCTCTGCTTCAGGAGTCTGTTAAGATATTCTTCTCCTTGGTTCCCTAACATTCTGTGCATACTTCCTATCATCGTGTAGTCTTAACTTTTGATTTCCATGACTGGTTCCCAAGGTCAGTGTGAGCTCCCAGAAGTCCAGGAATTAATTCTGCCTGTCCAGGGCCAGTCCTGCACTGTGACCAAGAGACTCAGACTTTATTAAATAAGCTACAATGAGATATTAATCACCTCCTTCCAGTCAGAATGACCATCATCAAAAAAACCTACAAATAACAAATGTTGGAGAGGGTGTGGAGAAACCCAGTTCCAGAGGGAGCCCCATTACACTGTTGGTGGGAATGTAAACTGGTGCAGCCACCACGGGAACAGTCTGAAGTTCCCTTAAAACACTAAGAATACAGACATCATATGATCCAGCGATCCCATTCCTTGGCATATATCTGGAGAAAAAACTAATTCATAAAGCTGTTCATAGCTGTTCATATTCACAGTAGCCAAGACATGGAAACGATCTAAGTGCTCATCAACAAAGAAATGGATGGAGAAGATACGCGCACACATTTACACATATATATGTATATATAGGCAATGGAATGAAGTGCAGCACGCCAAGCCTCGGCCACAAAAAAATAATAATAAAGTGCATCTTCAGCAACATGGAAGCCCCAGGGATTACAGGTCTAAGTTAGGCAAGTCAGATATCGAAAGACATATATATCACTTCTCAGAGGAATCTTAAAAAGATAGTACAAATCAACTTCTTTACAAAACAAACTCACAGGCGTGCGGGCGGGGGAAACTCTGGCCACCAAAGGGGGAAAGGAGCAAGAAGGCTAAGCGGGGCGCGGGGCTGCAGACAGACGCCACCGGACACAAACCAGGCAAGCAGGAGCCGCTCCTCAGCGAAGGGGGCGGAGTGCGGCGTCTCGTTCACGTGAAACTCAGCACAGCACTACAAGCCAGCTGCGGCGAGAAGGGGACCGGAGACCGGGTCTGCGGGGGCGGGCCCCAGGCTCCGCAGGCGGCGGAAGGAGCGGGGAGGGGGGGCCCGAGTCCGGCCCCGCCGCCCGGCCGCTCACCAAGCCCGCGGGCAGAGCGGCATCGCCCCCGCTCGGCCTCCTCGCTCTCGGCCCGCTCGGCCTCCCCGGCCTCGGCCCCGGCTGCTCGCGCCGCCGGCGGGCCCCCGGCTCCGGAGCGGTGGTCCCGACTGGGTGCCGCGGCCAGTGCCCGCCCGGCTCCGCGCGCCTCCGGTGGCCGCGCCCTCAGCGCCAGGCCCCCCGGCCCCGCCACGCCGGCATCCCGGGGAGAGCCAGGGGCCCGCGCTCCCGCCGGCCGCGGCCGCTCAGGCGCGCCGGGCTCCAACGGCAGCGCCCCGCCCGCGCGGCCCCCGCGCCTGCGCCCGAGCGGAGCGGCCGGCGCCCGCGGACTCCCGGCCCGCCGAAGGCGCGGGCTGCGGGTTGCCCCTCGGCCGCCCCGGGGAAGCGCCTCCTCCAGCGAGGGCTTCTCCAGCGAGGCTGCTCTGCTCCTCCAGTGAGAATTTCTCCTCCAGCAAGGGCTTCTCCTCCAGCGAGAGTTTCTCCTCCAGTGAGAGGTTTTCCTCCAGTGAGAGGTTTTCCTCCAGTGAGAGTTTCTCCTCCAGTGAGGCTCCTCCAGTGAGGCTTCTCCACACCTCCGTTTGTTATCTTCTCCCTCCTGGGCTGTTTCTCATATGTGCATCCACTGCAAAGCAACCAGAATCTCTGAGGAAAAGCCCGTCTTTCACCTGCTCTGTTTTCAAGGAATAATTTTGGCCACAAACATATTGAAAAAGGTGAGTAGCTAAGTCATTGACTCATGACATGTAAGTAGCTAAAGAAGGAAAATAAATTGAGAGACTATTTAGCAAAACACTGGAATGACTTTTTGATTGACCAGCTAAGGTGCGTTTAGCTTTCAGGTTATTCCTGGCATCAACTCTCTATTGCGTGTGGGCAGTAGTTGAAACAGTGTTTATGAAGAGACACATGAAGAAGTTGGAGAAGGAAATGGTGACCCACTCCAGTATTCCTGTCTGGAGAACCCCATGGACAGAGGAGCCTGGCAGACTACAGTCCATGGGGGTCACAAGAGTTGGACACGACTGAGCGTCTAACCACCACCATGTAAAGAAGTAGCGGTAGCAGCTCAAAAATAGAGAAATTCTGGAAAGGTGGATGAGGAAGTGGAAAGAAAAAGAGCAGTCATCTTGGATTAACTGACAAATACAAATAAGCCTGTTATGCAAACATTAGAACTTACTGAGGCATTAAAATGGCCTGCAACTCCTGAGTGTTATTGTTGCAGGAAGGGGGACCCCTTCCAGGGCCCGAAAGTGGGCTCTTGTCTAACACTCGGAAATGAATTGTCTGAGGAGACACACGCGCTGACAAAGCAAGAGACTTTATTGGGAAAGGGCACCCGGGTGGAGAGCAGAAGGGTGAGGGAAACCAGGAGAGCTGCTCTGCCGCGTGGCTCACAGTGTCGGGTTTTATGGTGAAGGGATTAGTTTCCAGGAGGTCTTTGACCAATCATTCTAATTCAGAATCTTTCCTGGTGGTGCAGGCATCACTCAGCCAAGATGGATGCTAGCGAGAGAGATTCTGGGAAGTGGACGGACACGTGGTGTCTCCTTTAGACCTTTCTCCAACTCTTCTGGTTGCTGGTGGCTTATTAGTTCTGTATTCCTCGTCAGGATCTCCTGTCATAAAAGAACTCATGTGAATGGTTACTATGGTGCCTGGCCAGGGTGGGCGGCTTCAATCAGTGGGCTTCCCCTGACATTATGACTGTGATAAAATCCAGGAAAGTTTATCTTGCATTTTGGAAGTGAAAGTTCAGGTTTGGGGTGTAAATATTTAGTGAAAGATACCGCCAGTGAACAAAACACTCAGAAAGAGAAACTGACGTTTCTTTACACAGAAATTGCCTAAGAGCCACCAGTACTCTTTGCCACAAAAGCATGTTTTAGGGCCTCTAAGTTCTCTTATGATTATTGTAAAGACTGAATATTGATCCTAAACTCAGTTACGTTGCCGTTAGCCCCATGGCTAGTTTTCTTACATTGTGACTCTAAAGTCTCCTCATTCAATAGAAAAACATAGTGCAGGCTTTCCCAAAACTTTTACATTTTCTTTTGGTTTGTATGTCATCGAGGGTATTTTCAGTTCAGTTCAGTGCGACTCCATGAACTGCAGCACGCCAGGCCTCCCTGTCCATCACCAACTCCCGGAGTCCACACAAACCCATGTCCATTGAGTCTGTGATGTCCCCTTCTCCTCCTGCCTCCAATCTTTCCCAGCACCAGGG
>SJYB01003399.1:177449-247449 GCA_006408585.1 Antidorcas marsupialis
GTACAGCCTTGATGTACTCCTTTTCCTATTTGGAACCAGTCTTTGTTCCATGTCCAGTTCTAACTGTTGCTTCCTGACTTGCATACAGATTTCTCAAAAGGCAGGTCAGGTGGTCTGGTATTCCCATCTCTTTCAGAATTTTCCACAGTTTGTCATGATCCACACAGTCAAAGACTTTAGCATAGTCAATAAAACAGAAATAACTGTTTTTCTGGAACTCTATTGCTTTTTTCCATGATCCAGCAGATGCTGGCAATTTGATCTCTGGTTCCTCTGCCTTTTCTAAAACCAGCTTGAACATCTGGAAGTTCACGGTTCACATATTGCTGAAGCCTGGCTTGGAGAATTTTAAGCATCACTTCACTAGCATGTGAGATGAGTGCAATCGTGTGGTAGTTTGAGCATTCTTTGGCATTGTCTTTGGAATTGGAATGAAAATGGACCTTTTCCAGTCTTGTGGCCACTGCTGAGTTTTCCAAATTTGCTGGCATATTGAGTGCAGCACTTTCACAGCATCATCTTTCGTGACTTGAAACAGCTCAACTGGAATTCCATCACCTCTACTAGCTTTGTTCGTAGTGATGGTTCCTAAGTCCCATTTGACTTCACATTCCAGGATGTCTGGCTCTACATGTGTGATCACACCATGATTATCTGACTGGTGATAGAAGCAAGGTTTGATGCTGTAAAGAGCAATATTGCATAGGAACCTGGAATGTTAGGTCCATGAATCAAGGCAAATTGGAGGTGGTCAAACAGGAGATGACAAGAGTGAAACATTGACATTCTAGGAATCAGCGAACTAAGATGGACCGGAATGGAGGAATTTAACTCTGATGACCATTATATCTACTACTGTGGGTAGGAATCCCTCAGAAGAAATGGAGTAGCCATCATGGTCAACAAGAGTCTGAAATGCAGTACTTGGATGCAGTCTCAATAATGACCGAATGATCTCTGTTCGTTTCCAAGGCAAACCATTCAGTATCATGGTAATCCAAGACTATGCCCTGACCAGTAACTCTGAAGAAGCTAAAGTTAACAGTTACATGAAGACCTACAAGATATTCTAGAACTAACACCCAAAAAAGATGTCCTTTTCATTATAGGGGACTGGAATGCAAAAGTAGGAAGTCAAGAAACACCTGGAGTAACAGGGAAATTTGNTGTAAAGAGCAATATTGCATAGGAACCTGGAATGTTAGGTCCATGAATCAAGGCAAATTGGAGGTGGTCAAACAGGAGATGACAAGAGTGAAACATTGACATTCTAGGAATCAGCGAACTAAGATGGACCGGAATGGAGGAATTTAACTCTGATGACCATTATATCTACTACTGTGGGTAGGAATCCCTCAGAAGAAATGGAGTAGCCATCATGGTCAACAAGAGTCTGAAATGCAGTACTTGGATGCAGTCTCAATAATGACCGAATGATCTCTGTTCGTTTCCAAGGCAAACCATTCAGTATCATGGTAATCCAAGACTATGCCCTGACCAGTAACTCTGAAGAAGCTAAAGTTAACAGTTACATGAAGACCTACAAGATATTCTAGAACTAACACCCAAAAAAGATGTCCTTTTCATTATAGGGGACTGGAATGCAAAAGTAGGAAGTCAAGAAACACCTGGAGTAACAGGGAAATTTGGCCTTGGAGTACAGAGTGAAGGAGGGCAAAGGCTAATAGAGTTCTGCCAAGAGAACACAGTGGTCATAGCAAACACCCTCTTCCAACAACACAAGAGAAGACTCTACACATGGACATCACCAGATGGTTGACACTGAAATCAGATTGATTATATTTGCAGCCAAAGATGGAAAAACTCTATACAGTCAGCAAAAACAAGACCAGGAGCGGACTGTGGCTCAGATCATGAACACCTTATTGCCAAATTCAGACTGAAATGGAAGAAAGTGGAGTAAAGCACTAGACCATTCAGGTATGACCTAAATCCCTTATGACTATACAGTGGAAGTGAGAAATAGATTTAAGGAGAGTGCCTGATGAACTATGAACGGAGGTTCGTGACATCCTACAGGAGACAAGAATCAAGACCATCCCCAAGAAAAAGAAATGCAGAAAAGCAAAGTGGCTGTCTGAGGAGGACTTACAAATAGCTGTGAAAAGAAGGGAAGTGAAAAGCAAAGGAGAAAATGAAAGATATACCCATCTGAGTGCAGAGTTCCAAAGAACTGCAAAGAGAGATAAGAAAGTCTTCCTCAGCAATCAATGCAAAGAAATAGAGGAAAACATTAGAATGGGAAGGACTAGAGATCGCTTCAAGAAAATTAGAGATACCAAGGGAACATTTTATGCAAAGAGGTTATTCTATTCTTATGTAATGAGATACTTTGTTTTCTAACATTTGCATTTTCTTTTTCACTTTACCTGTTGTGAGAAGAGAGGGTCTGACAATACTAAGCATAATATGTGCTAAAGAAGGGGTTTTTTCGGATTATTGAAGCCACGGGAAATGTGGGTTTGATCCCTGGGTCTGCAAGATTCCCTGGAGAGGGCATGGCAACCCATCCCAGTATCCTTTCCTGGAGAATCCCATGGACAGAGGAGCCTGGCGGCCACAGTCTGTAGGGCTGCAAGTGGCAGATATGACTGAAGCGACTTAGCGTGCATGTGCTAAGAAAAAAGGAATCTGCCTTGAGTGTGTCTTCAGCCTCAAGATTATGAGTTTAGTCAGCATGAGAGTTCCAATGAGATGGCGGCCTGCTGTGACTTGCTGTCATGAGTGATGTGAGGGAAGTGAAGTTTAGCTGGAAGTCTCTGGAAATTATTGTAGATTTGATGATTTTCTTGAATAGGGTTTCAAATATATATGTATCTTAATTCAGTGAGTATGAATACATATTCATTTACATGTACTCAGTATGAAGATAGGTGTGAATAAGATGTCTTTGGTGGCCGTGTCTAGGTGTCTAATAGTGGCCGTGTAAAATAAATTTGAGAGTGTTGTTTCTGCTTCGAGTTTTCCAAACAGTTCAAGAAGTGATAACTATCACTTCTTTACAAGGCTGGTAGAATTTCCCTTTGAAGTCATCTCATCCTAGACTTCTGTTTGCTGGGAGTTTTAAAATTAGGAATGCAACTTCGGGACTAGTGATTGGTCTGTTCATACTGTCTTTGTCTTCCTGATTCATTCTCGGCAGGCTGGAGATGGAGGGACTGGAGCCGTTGCTGAGCGAGCGTCGGGGCTCCCTGCTACTCAGTGGCCGACACTGCCCCATCAGGGGCGAGGGGTTCAGGTCCCAAGTCTCTGGGGTGGAAGCCCTGAGCCCAGGGCCGGCTCTGTTCCCTTTAAGTTCTCGTGCCCTCTCTCCAAGCACTGGGGTCCTTGCCCCACAGCGGAGCAGTGCTGAAGCAGCAGGGTGGTGCCCTTGCCCTGCGCAGATGCCACCCAGCCTCTGAGTCCCTGGGTGTGCGCTCCCCTTGTTCATGGCAGCCCTCGTAGGTCCAGTGTGGAGCTGTGATGTGGGGTAAACAGGGCTGGGGTGTCCCCTCGGCTCAGGCTGGCCTGCTTGGAGCTCGGGCAGTTGCAGGACGTGGCCTCCCCTAGAGCAGTCCTCAGGCCCCTCTCCTCTTTGCCTCAAGGGCAAGCTGGTGCTCTGGTGCTCCTCACAGGCAGAGACCACACTTCCCACAGCCCTCCTGTCCGTCCCAGCAGCCCTCCAGCCAGCCAAGGAGGCTCATCCTCCCTGGGCCTGACCTCTGGTGAGGGGTGCCAGCCGCTGGCCTGCACCCTCACTCTCAGGGTGGGAGTCTGCCTGCGTACTCTCCCTTGGCCTCTGAGTCACCCGCGTCACAGGTCCTGACCTGATCTCTTCCTTTTTTATCCAATTACACGTGTATCTTTCTTACAGCTTTGGTTGTAAAGGTGTCCTTGTACCAGTTTCCAGTTAGTTTTCGGTGAGGCTCATTCCACATGTAGGTTTTTTTTAATCTTTTAAAAAATTCTATGTAGTTTTTAAAGATTGCTTTCTGTTTAGAGTTATTACAAAATATTGACTATAGTCCCATGTTGTGCAATACATTTTGAATCTATCTTATGTCCAGTAGTTTGTACTTCCTGCTCTCCCACATCTACATAATCCCACTGCCCTCCCTGCTTCCCTGGTGGATCAAACGGTTAAGAATCTCCCTGCAATGTGGGACACCTGGGTGTGATCCCTGGGTCAGGAAGATACCCTGGAGAAGGGAATGGCTACCCACTCTAGTACTCTTGCTGGAGAATTCCACAGACAGAGGGGCCTGGCAGACTATAGTCCATAGGGTTGCAAAGAGTCAGACACAACTGAGCAACTAACACTTTCACTTTCCCGTGGCTCCTGTTAACCACTAGTTTGTTCTGCATATCTGAGAGTCTGCTTCTTTTTTATTATATTCACTTTTGGTCATATTTTTAATACATATAAGTGATATTATACGTTATGTATCTTTCTCTGACTGGCATTTCACATAGCGTAATGCCCTGTAAGTCTATCCAAGTTGCTGGAGTTTGCAAAAGTTCTTTCTCTTTTATGGCTGAGTAGGATTCCGTTTTCGGAGAAGGCGATGGCGCCCACTCCAGTGCTCTTGCCTGGAAAATCCCATGGGTGGAGGAGCCTGGTAGGCTGCAGTCCATGGGGTCGCGAAGAGTTGGACACGACGAAACAACCTCACTTTCACTTCTCACTTTCATGCATAGGAGAAGGCAATGGCAACCCCCTCCAGTGTTCTTGCCTGGAGAGTCCCAGGGACGGGGGAGCCTGCTGGGCTGCCGTCTATGGGGTCGCACAGAGTCGGACACGACTGAAGCGACCTGGCAGCGGCAGCAGCAGCAGTGTTCCACTGTGTGTATATATGGAACATCTCTCTTCGTTCATCTGTTGATGCACACTCTGGTTATTTCCCTGTGTTGGCAGTTGTGAATAATCCTGCTGTGAACATCCAGATGGGCATATCTTTTTAAACTGATGTTTGTTTGTCTGTCTTCTGTCTCTATGCCCAGGAGTGGACTTGCCGGGTCGTATGGTAGTTCTATTTTACTTCTTTGAGAAACCTCCATATGGTTTTCCACCGTGGCTGCACCAGTTTACATTCCTACCAACAGTGTCGAAGGTTCCCTTTTCTCTACATCCTCACCAACGTTTATAATTGGCAGACTTTTTGATGATAACCATTCTGACAGGTGTGAGGTGCTACCTCAGTGTGGTTTCGATTTCTGTGTCCCTGGTGCTTTGTGAGCATCTTTTCATGTGTGGAAGTGTTTTCCGTGTGTTGTGGTGAGAGATGACCTCCCTGTACCCCTACTCCACCATCTGAGCGACCTGCATGCCCTATCTTAAAGTGCTGCTAAATATTCGGGGGAGTGAAAGGAGTTGTGAAAAATAAAATTGTGAGTGAGGCTTAAACTGGGTGGAGACCATATGTGGACGAGAGACTGAGTGAGGCTGGCTGAGTGCTGCTGCGATGGTGGAAGTGAGTGAAGAGCTGTCCATCTTTAGAGTTAAGTCAGGGTCCTGAGACTTCCCCAGGTGGTCAGTGGGAGAGAATTTGCCTGCCAAGCTGGAGTCGTGGCTTCCATCCCTGGGTCCAGAAGGTCCCCTGGAGAAGAAAGTGGCAGCTCACTGCAGTGTTCCTGCCTGGAGAATTCCATGGTCAGAGGGGTCTGGCAGGATGCAGTCCCTGGGGCTGCAAAAGAGTCAGACGTGTCTGAGCAACTGAACAGCGATGAAGAGTAGGGTCCCGAGGCACTGAGGAACGTGGGTGTGTGGAGAGGAATTTCATGTAGGGAATTTGTTTATACATGGTAGCTTCTTCATAGAGACCGCACTGCACAGAGGAAGGCTTTCTTTCCTTTACAACATGATGGGAGAAAGGCATTAGCAGGCAGTTTTAGGGAAACACTGATGTCTGAGTCCTCGCCAGCCTGTGGGAACTAGGACACACTGGCAGCGTGGCCACGCTGGCCTGGCTCGCACATGTGCCTGCCCAGGCAAGCACTTCCCTGGCTCAGACACTAAAGAATCTGCATGCAACGTGGGAGACCTGGGTTTTATCCTTGGGTTGGGAAGATCCCCAGGAGACGGGAAAAGCTTCCCACTCCAGCATTCTTACCTGGAGAATCCCATGGACAGAGGAGTCTAAAGGGCTACAGTCCATGGTTTTCCAAAGAGTTGGATACAACTAAGCAGCGAACACACACATTCAGTTCAGCCTCTGAGTCCTGTCTGACTCTCTGTGACCCATGACTGCAGCATCCCAAGCTCCTCTGTCCATCACTAACTCCCAGAGTTCCACAAACTCATGTCCATCGAGTTGGTGATGCAATCCAATCATCTCACTGTCTGTCGTCCCCTTCTCCTCCTGCCCTCAATCTTTCCCAGCATCAGGGTCTTCAAATGAGTCAGTTCTTTGCATCAGGTGGCCAAAGGATCGGAGTTTCATCTTCAATATCAGTCTTTCCAATGAATATTCAGGAATGATTTCCTTTAGGATGGACTGGTTGTGACAGGGTAACAGGCAGGAAGGCCAGGGGTCTCCAAATGGAGGAAATAGGCTGCAAGTGTCAGACATTTTTATCTGTCTTAAGCGGCAGGAGGAAACAAACAAGCGATATTCTTCCTTTCTCTGTACCAATTTAAAATGAGGTTTCTCTTAAAATACTGTGTTTTCATAATGACACCTGGTTTCACCTGAAGTTAACTATCCTGAAACCTTGAGTTAACCAGTGCATTTTTCTTATGGAAATGTTCGTCTTACGCTATGCTAATGTGCTATGCAATTACCCATGGCTCAGAACCGACCTGACAAACCAGTATGCTGTACTCAGATATTGTTCCCCTAATCTATGTAAATGAAACTATTTATATGGCAATCTGCCCTTCTACAAGATTCAAGTCAATCGTTTTATGGCCTGGGATGAATCATCTGGTGCCAAGATTATCGCAAAATGCATCTTATGGGGCCTGGTGCCATTCTGAGTTTTAAGACATTGCTTTCTTTCATTAACAGACTGCTAGTGACTATATAACATCCAGCTAAAGACTCACGGGGGGGGGTACTCTTTCTGCCCCCTTCTGATGCCTATGTCAGAAGCTTTCTCTATCTCCTTTATACTTTAATAAAACTTTATTACACAAAAGCTCTGACTGATCAAGCCTCGTCTCTGGCCCTGGATTGAATTCTTCTCTGGAGGCCAAGAATCTCAGTGTCTTTTCATTCAGCAACAACCTTTCAGTTGGATCTTCTTGCAGTCCAAGGGACTCTCAAGAATCTTTTCCAACACCACAGTTCAAAAGCATCAATTCTTCGGTGCTCAGCTTTCTTTATAGTCCAACTCTCACATCCATACATGACTACTGGAAAAACCATAGCCTTGACTAGACGGACCTTTGTTAGCACAGTAACGTCTCTGCTTTTTAATATGCTGTCTAGATTGGTCATATGTTTTCTTCCAGGGAGCAAGTGTCTTTTACTTTCATGGCCGTACTCACCATCTGCAGTGATTTGGGAGCCCAAGAAAATAAAAAGTCTTGCCATGAAGTGACGGGACCAGATTCCATGATCTTAGTTTTCTGAATGTTGAGCTTTAAGCCAGCGTTTGATGCTCCTCTTTCACTTTCATCAAGAGGCTTTTTAGTTCTTCTTTGCTTTCTGCCATAAACCAGGTGTCATTTGCATATCTCAGATTATTGATTTTTTTCCCAGCAATCTTGGTTCCAGCTTATGCTTCCTCCAGCCCAGCGTTTCTCATGATGTACTCTGCATATAAGTTACATAAGCAGGGTGACGATACACAGCCTTGACACACTCCTTTCCCTACTTGGAACCAGTCTGTTGGTCCATGTCCAGTTCTAACTGTTGCTTCCTCACCTATTTACAGGTTTCTCAAGAGGCAGGCCACATGGTCTGGTTTTCCATCTCTTTCAGAATTTTCCACAGTTTGTTTTGATCCACACAGTCAAAGGCTTTGGAATAGTTAATAAAGCAGAAATAGATTTTTTCTTCTAGAACTCTCTTGCTTTTTCTGTGATCCAGCGGATGTTGACCATTTGATCTCTGGTTCCTCTGCCTTTTCTAAACCCAGCTGAGCATTTGGAAGTTTGTGGTTCATGTACTATTAAAGCCTGGCTTGGAGAATTTTCAGCATTACTTTGCTACCATGTGAGATGAGTGCAGTTGTGTGGTAGTTTGAGCATTCTTTGGCATTGCCTTTCTTTGGGGCTGGAATGAAAACTGACCTTTTCCAGTCCTGTGGCCACTGCTGAGTTTTCCAAATTTGCTGGCATATTGAATGCAGCACTTTCACAGCATCATCTTTCAGGATTTGAAATAATGCAACTGGAATTCCATCACCTCCACTAGCTTTGTTCATAGTGATGCTTTCTAAGGCCCACTTGACTTCCCATTCCAGGATGTGCGGCATTAGGTTGGTGATCACACCGTCGTGGTTATCTGATTTTGGTGTTGACCATCCGGTGATGTCCCTGTGTAGAGTCTTCTCTTGTGTTTTTGGAAGAGGGTGTTTGCTGTGAGCAGTTTGTTCTCTGGTCTGGAGGAAGAAGCAAATTTGGCCTTGGAGTACGAAATGAAGCAGGACAAGGCTAGCCGAGTTTTGCCAAGAGAATGTACTGGTCACAGCAAACTCACACACACACACACACACACACACACACACACACACACAATCCTATTTAAGGTTTTCAGATGAACAAAGCTGCCAGGACATCTCAGCTCTTTGCACACCCCCACTTGCGAAATATTTCTTGGAGTCCCCAGAATTTCCACGCTGTCTCTAGCTTGTCGCGCCTCTGCGGAGGCTCTGCTGCGTGTGGGGCACCCACGTTCTCTCCGAGTCTTAGGCTGCCCAGGCTTGCTGTTGCTTCTCTGGGAGGAGGCCACCTGGCCCCAGATACTGCCCCCAAGCTCTCCCCAAGCTTCAAGTCCTGAGGCTGTTCAGAGTCTTGTGTTTTCTCCAACCCTTCTTACAGAGCAGGAGCCTGGCTATAGTCTGTGCGCAAATGAGGAGAGCGCCCTTTCTCCGGGGAGATCAAGTCCATCCCACGCTCTGGGAAAAAGAGTTTCCCGGAATGTTGAGGAGGCCTGGCATGAAGGAATGATATGTGTGTATCTAAGATACATTTATGGATTTTAGAAAGGTAATTCTTTTTTTGTTATTGCTTTCTGGCTTAAGTATACTTTTAAACAAGTTTTTGTTCATATACAGTTTTCAACGGTCACTTTCCATTTACAGTCAGCACACACTTATGGCTGCCCCCCCCCTTGTTTGGTAGCGCGTCCTTGAGCCTGTCCCACAGACAGCAGTTTGAAACTCTCGTTCCCACACAGGTATTTTGTGACATCCCCCCCGCCCCCACTGGTAACCAGTAGTTTGTTCTCGATATCTGTGAGTTTGCTTCCTTTTGATGCCATTTACCAGTTTCATTATATTTTCTCAATTACATGTATAAATGATATATTTATCTTTTTAATGTATTTATCTTTAAATAATGTAAATAACATATAGTAGTTATCTTTCTTTGTCTTATTTCACTTAACATAACACTCTCCAAGTCCATGCATGTTGCTGCAAGTGACAAAATATTGGTTTTTATGGCTGAGGATTTCATTGTAGATATATAGCTTATCTTCCTTATACATTCATCTGTTGGTGAGCGTTTAGGTTGCTTTCTTGCCCTGGCTACTGTAAATAATGCTGCTGTCAACCCTGGGGAGCGTGTGGGAGAGTCAAAGCTGAGGCAGGCTGACAGGGAGTCCATGGCCCCTTGAGGAGGAGGAGGCAAGCGTTCTTTTTCTTCCACCTTCCTTTGCCTTGGTCACGTAGGGCCTGTTTCCCTAGGCTTGGTGTTAATTTTAAACAACCTATTTCATTTGAAAACTGGGCTTTCTTTAAGCACGATATGTCTTCCTAATGGAAATGCTTTTCTTAGGCTTCATGTTAATGATTATAATTGTAACAAACCTTGGCTGGGAGTCCATTTTCCAGTTCACTGCTTTCTCCTGTGCCCGGAGGAGCCGTTTCTGGCTTATCTTATGCTGGGGTTATCTCTAATTGCGTGTTGTGAGAAAAGGGCTGGTGAAACTTTCACAAGGTTGAGGTGTTCTTTATCTATTCCATCAGCTAATTGGTTCTGCTCAAACTAGTGAGGCAAGTGCTCTTCTACCCTCTTGGCAACAGCCTGTTTCAACTGCTTTGTGCTGGAAACATTTTCTGTCACTTTCACTTTAATGAAATCTCTGCTATACAAAGCTCTGAGTGGCAGAGACTGCGTCTTTGACTCTTGAGTGAAGTTTCTCTCTCAGAGACCACGAACTCAGCCCCGTGTATCATAAGCTGTCACATGTATCCTTTCAATTTAGTGGTGTTTTTTTTTTTTTTAGGTGGGGGGAGGTTATATGACCAGGCGTGGAATTCCGGGATCATATGGCATTTCTTTTTTTTTCTGGGTTTTTGTGTTTTATTTATTTTTAATTGGAGGATAATTGCTTTACAAGCTGTGTTGCTTTCTACATACATCCACATGGCTCAGCCATAGGCATACATATGCCCCTCACTCCTGAGCCTCCCGCCTCATCCACCTCTCTAGGTTGTCTCAGAGCACGAGTTGAGCTCCTGCATCGCGCGTCAAATCCTCACTGGTTATCTGTTTCACCTACAGTAATATGAATGCGTCATCGCTACTCTCTCGATTCGTCCCACCCTCTGATTCCCCTTGCTGTGCCCACAAGTCTGAACTCTATGCCTGTGTCTCTATTGCTGTCCTGCAGGTAGGTTCCTCAGTATCATTTTTCTAGATTCCATATACATGCATTCAGTTCAGTTCAGCTGCTGTCCTGACCGACTCTTTGTGACCCCATGACTGCAGCATGCCAGGCTCCTCTGTCCATCACCAACTCCCAGAGTTTGCACAAGCTCATGTCCATCAAATCGGTGATGCCATCTAACCATCTCATCCTCTGTCATCCTCTTCTCCTCCCACCTTCAATCTTTCCCAGCATCAGGGTCTTTTCTAATGAGTCAGATCTTCACATCAGGTGGGCAAAGTATTGGAGTTTCAGCTTCAGCATCATTCCTTCCAATGAATATTCAGGACTGATTTCCTTTAGGATGGACTGTTTGGATCTCCTTGCAGTCCAAGGGACTCTCAAGAGTTTTCTCCAACACCACAGTTCAAAAGCATCCATTCTTCAGCACTCAGCTTTCTTCATAGTCCAGCTCTCACATCCATACATGACCACTGGATAAACCATAGCCTTGACTAGATGGACCTTTGTTGGCAAAGTAATGTCTCTGCTTTTTAATATGCTGTCTAGGTTGGTCATGGCTTTTCTCCCAGGGAGTAAGTGTCTTTTAATTTCATGGCTGCAGTCACCATCTGCAGTGATTTTGGAGCCCAAGAAAATAAAGTCTGTCACTGTTTCCATTATTTCCCCATCTACTTACCATGAAGTGATGGGACTGGATTCCATGATCTTAGTTTTCTGAATGTTGAGCTTTAAGCCAACGTTTTGATGCTCCTCTTTCACTTTCATCAAGAGGCTCTTTAGTTCTTCTTTGCTTTCTGCCATAAGGCAGGTGTCATCTGCATATCTCAGATTATTGATATTTCTCCTGGCAATCTTGATTCCAGCTTGTGCTTCATCCAGCCCAGCATTTCTCATGATGTAGTCTGCATATAAGTTAAATAAGCAGGGTGACAATATACAGCCTTGACATACTCCTTTCCCAATTTTGAACCAGTCTGTTGTCTGGTTCTAACTTGCTTCTTGACCTGCATACAAATTTCTCAGGAGCCAGGTAAGGTAGTCTGCTATGCCCCATCTTTAAGGATTTTCTTCAGTTTGTTTTGACCCACACAGTCAAAGGTTTTGGTGTAGTTAGTGAAGCAAAAGTGGATGTTTTCCTGGGACTCTCTTGCTTTTTCTGTGATCCAGCAGATGGTGGCAATTTGATCTCTGGTTCCTCAGCTTTTTTGAAATCCAGCTTGAACATGTGGAAGTTTTTGGTTCATGTACTGCTGAAGCCTAGCTTGGATAATTTTGAGCATTTTTTTGCTGACGTGTGAGATGAGTGCAATTGTGCAGTAGTCTGAACCTTCTTTGTCAATGTCTTTGGGATTGGAATGAAAACTGACTTTTCCCAGTCCTTTGGCAGTCTTCCCTGGTGGCTCAGATGATAAGGCATCTGCCTACAATGCGAGAGACCTGGGTTTGATCCCTGGGTTGGGAAGATCCCCTGGAGAAGGAAATGGCAGCCCACTCCAGTACTCTTGCCTGGAAAATCCCACGGACGGAGGAGCCTGGTAGGCTACAGACCATGGGTCGCAAAGAGTTGGATGTGAGCAGCTGCTGAGTTTTCCATATTTGCTGACATATTGAGTGCAGTTGGCTTAACTCTCAACATTCAGGAAACAAAGATCAGGACATCCGTCCCATCACTTCATGGCAAATAGATGGAGAAATAGTGAAAACAGTGGCTGACCTTATTTATTTATTTATCTATTTTTGGCTCCAAAATCACCATAGATGGTGACTGCAGCCATGAAATTAAAAGACGCTTACTCCTTGGAAGAAAAGTTATGACCAACCTAGATAGTATATTCAAAAGCAGAGACATTNAAGATCCCCTGGAGAAGGAAATGGCAGCCCACTCCAGTACTCTTGCCTGGAAAATCCCACGGACGGAGGAGCCTGGTAGGCTACAGACCATGGGTTGCAAAGAGTCGGACGTGAGCAGCTGCTGAGTTTTCCAAATTTGCTGACATATTGAGTGCGGTTGGCTTAACTCTCAACATTCAGGAAACAAAGATCAGGACATCCATCCCATCACTTCATGGCAAACAGATGGAGAAATAGTGAAAACAGTGGCTGACTTTATTTATTTATTTATCTATTTTTGGCTCCAAAATCACCGTAGATGGTGACTGCAGCCATGAAATTAAAAGACGCTTACTCCTTGGAAGAAAAGTTATGACCAACCTAGATAGTATATTCAAAAGCAGAGACATTACTTTGCCAACTAAGGTCCGTCTAGTCAAGGCTATGGTTTTTCCTGTGGTCATGTATGGAAGTGAGAGCTGGACTGTGAAGAAGGCTGAGAGCCGAAAAATTGATGCTTTTGAACTGTGGTGTTGGAGAAGACTCTTGAGAGTCCCTTGGACTGCAAGGAGATCCATCCAACCAGTCCATCCTAAAGGAAATCAGTGGATTTTTTTTTTTANAAGGCTATGGTTTTTCCTGTGGTCATGTATGGAAGTGAGAGCTGGACTGTGAAGAAGGCTGAGAGCCGAAAAATTGATGCTTTTGAACTGTGGTGTTGGAGAAGACTCTTGAGAGTCCCTTGGACTGCAAGGAGATCATCCAACCAGTCCGTCCTAAAGGAAATCAGTGCTGAATATTCATTGGAAGGACTGATATTAAAGCTGAACCTCCAATACTTTGGCCACATGATACAAAGAACTGACTCATTTGAAAAGACCCTGATGCTGGGAAGGATTGAGGGCAGGAGGAGAAGGGGACGACAGAGGATGAAATGGCATCACCAACTCAATGGGCATGAGTCTGAGTAAACTCTGGGAGTTGGTGATGGACAGGGAAGCCTGGCATGCTGCAGTTCATGGGGTCGCAAAGAGTCAGACACAACTGAGAGACTGAAGTGACTACCTGACTGACTTTCACAGCATCATCTTTTAGGATTTAAAATAGCTCAACTGGAATTTCATCACCTCCACTAGTTTTGTTCATAGTGATGCTTTGTAAGGTTGAGTTGACCTCACACTCCAGTGTCTGGCTCTACATGAGTCATCCCACCATTGTGGTTATCTGGGTCATAAAGATCTTTTTCTGTATAGGTCTTCTGTGTATTCTTGCCACGTCTTAATATCTTCTGCTTCTGTTAGGTCCATGCCGTTTCAGTCTTTCATTGCACCCTCTTTGCACGGAATGTTCCCCTGGCATCACTAATTTTCTTGAAGAGCTCCCTAGCCTTTCCCATTCTGCTGTTCTCCTCTGTCTCTTGGCATCGGTCGCTGAGGGAGGCTTTCTTGCCGCTCCTCGCTGTTCTTTGGAACCCTGCATTCAGGTGGCTATGGCTTTCCTTTTCTCCTTTGCCTTTTGCTTCTCTCTCTTCTCGGATCTTTGTAAGGCCTCCTCAGACAACCATTTTGCCTTTTTGCATTTCTTTTTCTTGGGGATGGTTTTGATCACAGCCTCCTGTACAGTTTTACCAACTTCCATCCATAATTCTTCAGGCACTCTATCAGCTCTAATTCCGTGAATCTGTTTGTCACTCCCACTGTATAATTGTAAAGGATTTTATTTAACTCATACCTGAATGGTATATTGGTATTCCCTACTTCTTCAATTTAAGACTGAATTTTACAAGAAAAAGTTCATGATCTGAGCCACAGTCAGCTCCTGGTCTTGTTTTTGTTGATTGTATAGAGCTTCTCCATCTTTGGCTGCAAAGAATATAATCAATCTGATTTCAGTGTCGACCATCTGGTGATGTCCATGTGTAGAGTCTTCTCTTGTGTTGTTGGAAGAGGGTGTTTGCTATGACCAGTGTGTTCTCTTGGCAAAACTCTGTTAGCCTTGGCCCTTCTTTCTTTTGTACTCCAAGGCCAAACTTTCATGTTACTCCAGCAATCTCTTGACTTCCTACTTTTGTATTGCAGTCCCCTATGATGAAAAGGCCATCTCTTTTGGGTGTTAATTCTAAAAGACCTTGTAGGTCTTCACAGAACCATTCAACTTCAGCTTCTTCTGCATTAATAGTTAGGGCATAGACTTGGATTACTGTGATATTAAATGCTTTGCCTTGGAAATGAACAGAGATCATTCTGTTGTTTTTGAGATTGCTCCCAAGTACTGCATTTTGGACTCTTTTCTTGACTGTGAGGGCTACTCCATTTCTTCTAAGGGATTCTTGTCCACAGTTGTAGTTATAATGGTCATTTGAATTAAATTCGCCCATTCTGGTCCATTTTAGTTCACTGATTTCTAAAATGTCAGTGTTCACTTTTGCCATCTCCTGTTTGATCATTTCCAATTTACCTTGATTCATGGACCTAACATTCCGGGTTCCTATGCAATATTGTTTCTTTACAGCGTCAGACTTGACTTCCTCCACCAGTCACATCCACAACTGGGTATTTACAAGTATTTTCCTTTCAACATTTTTTGGATGGAATTCTCTGAGTAGGTTCTGTGTCTTAAGAGTACTTACTGCCTTGGGTTGCTGTCATAATACAAGTTTCTTTTATATACTGCTTTCTTCATCACATCCCTTTGTTTTCTAGAAGGAAAATAAGATGCTGATACACCAACTGCTGAGTTATATTTTGTGAATGTTCATTCTCAAATCAAAGACTAACATGGCTTTTTAAAAAGAGCTACTTTCTTTTTATCAAAAAAATAATACACTTACTTTTTACAATGAACATTCATCAGGATTTCAAGTATTCTCATGTCGTTTACATCAGTCATACTAATTTCTCAGTCAACTATGGCTCCATTTCTCAAACCAGTAGATGGTGGTTGCATTTAATTTTTCTTGCCAGATCACTGTTGCGATTATACGTAACATGTCACTGGCGTTACTGTCGCTGAATTATCATTTTAGAAGTACATTAGTCTGGGACTTCCCTCATGGTCCAGTGGTTACGAATCTGCCTTGCAATGCAGGGGAACCTTTTCAGGGAACCTTGATCGTACACGCCATGGAGTGACTGAGGCCCCCGCTGTTACTGCTGTGCCCGAGCGCTGCAACTGAGACCTGGTGCAGCCAAATTAATTATTTAATCAATTAATTAAAAAGAGAAGTACATTGATCTCTGCCTACGTGATTCCTCAAAAACTGAAACAGTTGGAAGAGTGGTATGGCCCCTGTAAGAGAGTGCCGTGCAGAGTCACAGAATCTGCTGCCTTTCTGGGGTGGCACCCGAGCAGTGCAGGCCACCTCTGGAGGCAGGTTTCTGGGGACCCTAAAGTGGCCAGCTGTTTCCTGTTTTCTCTTGTTCAATTGCTGTATAAAGACACCTTGCAGCAGATAAACTTCTAGTCCATTTGCTAAAATAAGCGCATCCCAGTCTTCTAGGGTTTGCATATGAGTAACTGAGCAAACTCCCCTGGTGGCTCAGATGGTAAAGCATCCGCCTGCAGTGCAGGAGACCCAGGCCCGATCCCTGGGGGGGAAGACCCCCTGGAGAAGGGAACAGCAGCCCACTCCAGTGTTCTTGCCTGGAGAATCCATGGAGAGAGGAGCCTGGCCCATCAGGGGTCACAGAAAGTCGGAGGTTTTGCAAAAGCATTGGCCCACAATGGATTGGTAAGATTTTCAATGGTCTTTCTTCACCGACAGCCTGTGAATCACAGGGCTGGAGGGCTGTGTCCTGGGCCGGTGATCCTGATACGTGACTCAGTGTTGAACCAGCCGCCACTTTTCTCCCTTGGCTCATGGGAGCCTGCAGACCCGGTGAGGCGCAGCTCCTGCAGGTGCATAAATTATGAGTCAATCCCCATATAAATTCAGCTGACAGCTGAGTGAATTTATACTGGGGAAATATTATGGGAGCATATGATTTGTTCTTTTAGGCAGTGCATTTTTACTATGTGTGTAAACTTACTAATACTCTGTTGTACAGCCATCAGATCTGTTTTTACAAATCAAATACAATGAACAATACTTCTCTAGTTAGCTTTCCTGATAAGGAAATCATTCTTTTAGAAAGTTTCAAATCTGGGGAAATTGGCCTAACTGTGCAGCCAGATTCCTAAGAAATAAATCAAGAGTCCAGATTTCAGGTAGCATCCCAAGAGGTGTGGTCCGTGAGCTTGCTGTCTGCAGGTGTGAGTCACCTTGCCTGGTTCAACACTGAGTCACGTATCAGGACACAGCCCTCCAGCCCTGTGTTTCACAGACTGTCAGTGAAGAAAGACCATTAAAAATCTTACCAATCCATTGTGGGCCAATGCTTTTGTAAAATATGAAAAAAGTGACATACTGGGAAAATAAAATTAAAAAGACCACAATTCAAGTCCAGTTCTTTAGTTTAGAGTCAGCAGGCATGAAATTTGGTTTGTTCTTCCTTTGTAATTTTTTTTGTTTCGCTACAGTTTTGAAAGGACATAAAGTTGTGCATAATATAAATATATTAATTTCCTGTTAGCATTTTAAACTTTGTGATTGTTTTCTATCTTCCCAAGTTATATTTGTTTAGATTATATTTATAATAACATAAAGTTAGAAAGGAAGATGTTTCCATGTTAAAAGCCTATGCTCACACTTGGAATGAACATTGTGTATGCCACTCTATAAAGCTTCACATTTCAATGACCCTTTCCCCCTTCACTTAAATTGGATTAAGGGCAGTGCTGTGTGCACATTTGTGTTCTTGGGGAAACACAAACAGTCTACTCCTTGTTTCAGATGTTCTCAAGAGAATTTCCTCATTGAATAGTAAGTCATAAACGAGGCCTGAAAGTGACACAGAAATGAAAGTGTTAGCTGCTTAGCCGTGTCCAGCTCTTTGTGGCCCAGGGACCCCAGCCCACCAGGTTCCTCTGCCCATGGAATTTTCTGGGCATGAATACTAGAGTGGGTAGCCATTCCCTTCTCCATGGGGTCTTCCTGACCCAGGGATCGAACCCAGATCTCCTGCATTGCAGGCATATTCTTTACCATCTGAGCCACCAGGGAAACCTTACATTTTAATGCTTACGTTTCCTCAGTTTTTCATATTTTGGGAGGAGGAGGGGTTGCAGCTGATAAGCCAGCCTTCACACATCACACGTTGTAATGTTGGGCCTGCAGGGCACAATCCACGTGAACACGCTGCAGCCACATACACAGGTTTCAAAATAGCTAGAAGGGTCTGCACCTTATCCAGTGAGGTAAGAATCACTAACTGCTTTAGCTTTTGTTTGTTTCTCTGTATTTATCGTCTCACTGATTTTTGTTTGCTTGCTTTTTTAAAGAGGGTTCCAGCACTTGCCTGCGTTGTGTGGTGTGAGGGGCACCAGCCTGTTCAGGCGTGATGGCTCCATGTTTGCCAGGCAGACTCCGTCTTGTAACCAGAGATGCAGGGAGCCAGATCCAGTTTCCTGGGAAGGGATGTGGTGAGGGATTGGTCTCTTGGGGCTGGAGGGCTCAGGAAGGAAACCAAGGCCCAGTGATGTAGACTGGCTAAGAGTAAGTTGAGGAGGAGGCAAGAGATGCCCAGGGCTCCTAGAAAGCATGTGGAATGAAGGCAGATTCTAAACCTCAGTGTCTAGCGGCCAAAGGATGGAAGTACATTTGATACTAGAGAAGGGCATGGCAACCCTCTCCAGTATTCTTGCCTGGAGAATCCCATGGACAGAGGAGCTTGGTGGGCTACAGTCCATGGGGTCACAAAAAGCCAGACTTCCCTGAACAACTCACACACATACACACACAAATTAGTTTAGAAATAGCATCACATGCTGTTTATCGGACACTATTTGGTCTTACATTCACCTCCGTTATTTATTCTCATGAAAAGCCTGTAATAAGTTGAATGCCACTTGGAACAGGGGACAGTGCGTCGTAGCGTGGTAAGCAGTCTGACTGGGGTCACAGGGAATGCGCCAGGGCTCTGGGCGCTGTGTCCGCGGGCGCCAGGCTCGGCCTTGCAGCAGGGCGCCTGCAGGGAGCCAAGGAGGAAAAGTGGCGTCAGGCGGCGGCGGAGGGCACTCCAGAATGAATCCCTGCGGAGCTCACCCCGAGACTGGGACTCTGCGGGCAGCTGCGCCTGAGTCGTGCCCTCTAGTGGCCTGTGTGTCCAGAGACGCAGCCTTGACGGACAGTGACAGATTTCACCACCAGATGTCCTTCATGGTTAATCTTTGCCTCCTTTTTTTTTCATCCCCCTTTAACTTTCTTGCCTGTTTTAAGCAGGGACGCTTTTAATTCTTTCTACGAGGCACCAAGAAGTTACCTTAGATCTTGGAGAGGCAAGAGAAAATGTGCGCCTTTTCTGCTCCCGGGCGCTGTGCAACTCCAGAAAGTGACGGAGAGTTGGGGATCTTATAATGTTGCTTGGACAGTATATGTCTGTGGGTCAAGTGACTTGAACCTAAAGAAAGTATTTGTCAAATATTTAATGTCTAGGCAGAGGAAGGTGAAGCTGAGAGACAGGAAAAAGTTATTAGCAGCAAAAGAGAGGCAACAAGGATGTGCCGCTGTGGGAGCTGAGGAGGACGCGTTCGAAAGCAACGTGATGTGGCGGGGGTGTGACTTCGCAAACTGACAGAAAGGTTTAATGACATTCCTGCCAAAACCCCAGTGAGGTTTTCGTTAAACAGGCACAGACTTACTCTAAAACTTCCGTGGAATGGCACAGGATGAAGAATAGCTGAGACAATCCCAGGAAAGAATAGAGAAGGACGCTCTGTGTGCAGCGTTAAGGTTCACTGTGCAGCTACAGGAAGTCAGCCCTGGGTGTTCATTGGAAGGACTGATGTTGAAGCTGAAGCTCCATCACTTTGGCCACCTGATGCAAAGAGCTGACTCGTCAGAAAAGACCCTGCTGCTGGGAAGGATTGAAGCCAGGAGGCGAAGGGGCTCGCAGAGGTTGAGATGGCTGGATGGCATCACCGACTTAGTGGGCATGAGTTTGAGCAGGCTCCGGGAGCTGGTGATGGACAGGGAGGCCTGGCGTGCTGCAGTCCATGGGGTGGCAGAGTCGGACACGCCTGAGCGGCTGCACTGAGCTGATGTAGCTACAGGACGTCGCTGTTGGCTCAGGTGGGAAAGAATCTGCCTGCGATGCAGGAGACCCAGCTTGATCCCTGGATCGGGAGGATCCCCTTGGAGAAGGGAATGGGCACCCACTCCAGTGTTATTCCTTGGAGAATTCCATGAACAGAGGAGCCTGACAGGCTGCAGTGCATGGGGTCACAAAGAGTTGGACGTGACAGAACAACCTCGCTTTTCTCATGTAGGTTCAATGACTGAGACAGTGTGGTGTTGGAGAGGGACACAGAGATCGATGGAATAAAATAGACAGCCCAGATGCACAGGCGCACAGACATACCTAGGTTTTCACAAAGCTGCAAGAGCAACTCAGCGGAGGAAGGGTAACCTTTTAAATAAAAGGTGCTGCAGCAAGGGGCAGCGTGAAAGTCTGAGTCGCTCCGTCGTATCTGACTCTGCAACCCGTGGACTGCAGCCCACCAGGCTCCCCTGTCCATGAGGTTTCCCAGGCAAGAATGCTGGAGTGGGTTGCCATTCCTCCTCTGGGGGATCTTCCCGACCCAGGGATCGAACCCGGGTCTCCCACATTGCAGGCAGATTCTTTACTGTCTGAGCCACCAGCGAAGTCTAGTGGCATCATAAACCTAAAAAAAGGAAGGACTGAAACCCAAGTCTCACACCTTATATAAAAATGTAACTGAAAGTTAGTCATAGACTGTAATGTAAAACTGTAAATGTGTACAACATATTACTATAAAAATAAATTTACTGTAAATTTGTGCTTTCAAAAGATAAGCACAGACCTTAAGAATCTAGATTAGTGGAGAATTCTCAGGTTAGACACCAAAAGCACAATTCATAAAAGGAGAAACAAAGGTCTGTTTACTGAAGACCTTCAGTTAAGGCCTGACTGGGTTTGTGACCCTCATCAGCACGAGGAAAGCACAAAAGAACAGAGCACATTTTCAAATCCACTGAGTATTCACGGAGGCCCGACTTTGGGCTGCCCTAGGCTGTGGCGCGCGACCGTGACGGAAGGATCTATCGCAGCCTGGGATTCTGCATTCTGTCCTCCTCTGCTGTTGCGTGTGAAAGCCTCAACTGAGCAGGCAAGCCAGGTCTTCCATAAGGTCTTGTCATCAGTCTTTCAAGTTCATGGATGGGCAGAAGACCTGGCGTTAGTTCAGCACAAAGGGTAAAAGCTACAGACCCTGCCAGACACTCACATCCTGTACGTGCAAGAGTAGAGGACGTCCCTAGAGTGTTCGTGCATCAGGGTCACCAGCGGGCAACACTCCTAACATGGCCATGCTGTGCAACAAGCCACCCATTTTCAAGACAAACTCTGGCTTTCATTATTCTCATTAGCCAAAGGTCTGATTCTAATTGCCCCTGGAGAATGGTTTATAATTAGAAGACCGGTTAACCATCACCATTCCTAATTCAAGTGGTCACTACACCAGTAGTCGTGTATGGATGTGGGCGTTGGACTGTAAGGAAAGCTGAGCACTGAAGGATTGATGCTTTTGAACTGTGGTGTTGGAGAAGACTCTTGAGAGTCCCTTGGACTACAAGGAGATCCAACCAGTCCATCCTAAAGGAAATCAGTCCTGAATATTCATTGGAAGGACTGATGCTGAAGCTGAAACTCCAATCCTTTGGCCACTTGATGGGAAGAATTGACTCACTGGAAAAGACCTTGATGGTGAGAAAGACTGGGGGCAGGAGGAGAAGGGGACGACAGAGGATGAGATGGCTGGATGGCATCACTGACTCGATGGACATGAGTCTGAGTAAACTCTGGGAGTTGGTGATGGACAGGGAAGCCTGGTGTGCTGCGGTTCATGGGGTCACAACAAGTCAGACACGACTGAGTGACTGAACTGAATGTTGGTTTAAACTTAGTGCAACTAAAAAGTAACCAGAATTATGCTATGTTGAGGTATTTAAACTTCAACAAATAGATATTTGTTGAAGATATTGTAACCCTAGGCCTTACTCAGAGACATGCAGATAGAATGGATCTTAAATGGGGTCCATAATTCTGCATTTTTAGCAATCATATCCAGTTTAAGAAAGGCCTCCCAGCATATTTTGAGAATCACTAGAGTATCCGAGTAGAAGCGGAAGAGTCTGGAGAACAGTTACAGTGGTGAGTAGACAAACTATATACTCACTGAATGGGATGCTCCACAGCAACAGGAACAACAAACGATCGGTGCTCACAGCAGAGGGTCACAGGGTCACAGGGCCACAGGGCCACAGGGCCACAGGGGTGTCAGGGGGAGTGAGAAGCCAGTCTCAGAAGGTTACACACTGTGCAGTTCCATCTGTCGGTATTCTTTCTTTCTTCTCCCTCCCTCCCTCGTCCACTCCGTTCTTCCGTCCCTCCTCCCTGCACGCAGGGTCTCAGCGTGGCGCGGGGTCTCTGGGCTCCGTGCGCTAGGGTCGCGCGGTTAAGCGCTGGGCCATCAGGGGAGCCCCCTCGGCTTTCCTTAAAGTGATGGAATCCGTGACGGTGTCTCCGGGGCCAGGCACGGGGCTGCAGCTAGGAAGGGGTGACCCGAGGGGGTTCTGCTGCGGTTATAGAAGGGTTCTGCATTATCAAGAGAGGATCTGGGGGGAATAGCAGAACTGTGGTTTGGGTAAGCGTGTTTCATTATGTAAGACACAGGCATCAGGGAGACTGGAAGAAGGGTGCCCAGGAGCTTCTGTACTGTGTCAGCAACTTCTGTGTGAATGTAAAATCATTTCAAAATAAAAAGCAAGCAAAAACAAAAAACAACCAACCACAGAAGAAACCTAGGCAGATGTGAGGTTGTAAATGTAGGGATCAGAGATGGTGTTGGAGAAAGAGAAGGGCGGCAAGGCCCACAGAGCTTGCAGCGTGATGGGACCCTCGCGCCGGCCCACATTTCTGCTGCGCCCCTCACCTCACAAGCCCCTGCGGGGGTCAGTCAGCCTCTGCGCTTTAGCCAGCCTGTGTCTGAAATGGGGAAATAGCAGCATCTGGGCAAAATAAAGCGTTATTGTGAAGGGCATATGCAAATAGGCCTGTGAAACACTCAGTTTGGTGTTTGATGTGTGGGAAAGACAAAAAACTTTGCTCATTTGCTTAGATGTGGGGAAGGAATCATCACGGCTCAGTTCCGAGGCGTGGGGGAAGGGACAAGGGCAGATCCCACGCGGCGGCCGCGTCGTCCCGGAGAGCCTCGGGCGCGGGCGCCGGCGCTGGGGAGGTTGTGGGCCCGTGGAAGACACAGGGGCTCCCTGGTCGGCCCGGGGACGGGACTCCGGAAGATACACAGAAGACGGTTTCCTGAAAGTGGTGACTGGAGCCAAGTGTGGGGCCAACAGAATCAGAGCTGAAGTGCTTGGTGCTGATCTCTGGAATATTTGGAAGAAAGTGGTGCAGAATATAAAGAACCACTTGCTTTTGTCCTAACTCATGTGCCTTGAGCTGTCAGTGGCGCTAATGGAAACTGTGTCAGAGATGATTTCACTGTGCTCATAAGGAATACAGTCTTAGTTTTTTAAACACTGTACTTTTATCCTTAAATTTTTATTGGAATATAGGTGATATACGTCCTGTTTCTGCTGTACAGCACAGTGAATAAGCTATACATATATTTACTCTTTTAAAGATTCTTTTCCCACATAGGTCATTATGGAGTACTGAGTAGAGTTCGCTGTGCCACACAGTAAGTCCTTATTTTGTTGTTATTCTGTCATTAAGTCATGACCAACTCTTTTGTGACCCCTGCAAGGCTTCTCTGTCCGTGGGATTTCCCAGGCAAGAATACTGAAGTGAGTTGCATTTCATTCTCCAGGTGATCTTCCTGACCCAGGGGTCAATCCTGCATCTCCTGAACTGGCCAGCAGATCACCGCTGAGCCACCTGGGAAGCCCGCGTCCTCATCAGTTTCCTGTCTTACATATAGCAGTGTGTGCGTGTCGATCCATCTCCCAGCCTATCCCTCTTTCTCCCCTTTCCCTCACTAGTCACCATAATTTTATTTTTTTAATCTGTGGACTCTATTCTGTTTCCTAAATAAGTGAATTTGTACCACTTTTTCCAGAGTCCACGCAGAAGCAATGCCATATTTCCTCTTTTCCTCTCTGAGGGACTTCACCTGGCGTGGCACTCCCTGGGCCTGCCCCCGTTGCTGCAGGTGGTGTTGTTTCTTTCTGTTTCGTGGTGGAGTGATATTCTGCTGTGAAGATGTTCCATAACTTCTTCATCCACTCATGTCAGCGGGCGTTTCTGTTGCTTCCTTATCCAGGCTATTGTAAACGGTGCTGGTTTGAGCACTGGGTTGCATGTATCTTTATGAACAATAGTGAAGTGAAGTGAAGTTGCTCACTCGTGTCCGACTCTTTGTGACCCCATAGACTGCAGCCCACCGGGCTCCTCTGTCCGTGGGATTTCCCAGGCAAGAGTACTGGAGTGGATTGCCGTTTCCTTCTCCAGGGGATCTTCCCGACCCAGGGCTCGAACCCAGGTCTCCCGCATTGTAGACAGACGCTTTAACCTCTGAGCCCCCAGGGAAGGTCCCAGTATAGTTCATAAAACTATTAAGAACAATAGTTTTGTCCACATACATGCCCAGGAATGGAATTGTTGGGTCACACGTTGACTGTATCTTTAGTTTCAGAAACATCTAGACTGTTTTCCATAATGGTTTTTACCAATAAAATAAGTATTAATTTAGCAGGAAATGGGGATGTTGAGATGAGTTAAAAAATGATTTTTAACTTTCAAAAAGTTCATATCCTGATGAAAGAATCAGTGAGTAAAAGTCAAAGAAATACAAGTTATGATAGTCCATGAGAGAAGAACTTAAAATGCTGAATGGGGAAAGGCCTCACAGAGGATGCCGTCCTCAAAGCTCCCTTTGAGCAGGACCTCCTCTGAGATGACAGGACCTGTGGAATCTCTGGGGCTAAGGAGCAAGCTTCTGCTTAAAAGTAGCAGCCTGAATCCCTGTCAAAATACCAATGGCATTTTTAATGGAACTAGAACAAATAATTCTAAAATTTGTATCAAAAGAAAAAAATACCCTGAATCTTGAGACAGGAGACCAAAGCAGGAGGTATCATGCATGCTGACTTCAAACTATGCTAAAAAGCTACAGCAATCAAAGCAGTATGGTCCATAACCAGACACACCGATCAGTGGGGCGGAGGAGAGAGCCCAGAAGGATGCCCACACTCACACGGCCAGTCAGTCCACAATGAAGGAGGTAAGGCTGAACCGCGGGGGAGAAGACGGGCTCTTCAATAAATAGCATTAGGAAGACTGTACAACTGCAAGTAAAAAGATCAGATTATTTTTTTCATGTTTAAAAGATCAGATTATTTTTTTCATGTCATATATCAGACTAAACTCAAAATAGACTAAAGACTTAAATGTAACACTTGAAACCATGAAACTCATGGAAGAAAACAAGCACCCTTAACCTATGACACCCTGAGATTTCAGAGATGTTATTATGTAAAAAATAGTGAATCATAGAACTGATATAAGATGGTGTATCTTCAGATAGAGAGATCTTCCTTTTTAGTCTTAAAAGAGACCGTAGGAGAAAGGATGAGGGATTTGTGTTTACGCTGAAGTTTAATCTCACCCCCTCTCACTTAGCTTTGTAATTCTGAGAGGTGACAATCCTTTACACTCCATTTTATTTTAAATTGTAAAATGGAATCACACTCACCTCAACCGGCTTGAGGTGAAAAACAGCCTGTTGTTGCTCAGTTGCCAAGTCGGGTCTGACTCTTCACGACACCATGGACGGCAGCACGCCCCAGCTTCCCTGTCCCTCTGCTGATGGCCATTTGTACCTCGCAAACAATTTACCATCATTAAAAAATCTACAAACAGTAAGTATTGGAGAGGTTGTGGAGAAAAGCGTACCTGCTTGCACGCTTGGTGGGAATGCAAGTTGATGCAGCCGCTATGGAGAAAAGTGTGTGTGCGTGTTCGGTTGTGCTCAGCTCTTTGTAACCCCATGAACTGTGCTCCTCTGGCCATGGAATTCTCCAGGCAGAAACACTCGTGTGGGTGCCCACTTCCTTCTCTCGGGGATCTTCCCGACCCTGGATCCTTCCTGACCCAGGGACTGAGCCCAGGTCTCCTGCACTGGAGGCAGACGCTTCCCCGTCTGAGCCACCAGGGAAGCCCGTGGAGAACAGCCTGCTGCTGGCGCTGAGGCGCTTCCGTCGTGTCCGACTCTGTGCGACCCCACAGACGGCAGCCCCCCAGGCTCCCCCGTCCCTGGGATTCTCCAGGCAAGAACACTGGAGTGGGGCGCCATTTCCTTCTCCAATGCATGAAAGTGGAAAGTGAAAGTGAAGTCGCTCAGTCGTGTCCGACTCTTACTGACCCCCGGGGACTGCAGCCCACCAGGCTCCTCCGCCCATGGATTTTCGAGGCGAGAGTACTGGAGTGGGTGCCATTGCCTTCTCTGGGAGGACAGTTCCTTAAAAACTAAAAATAGAAGTACCGTATGGCCCAGCAATCCCAGCACCTGGCATGTCCCCAGAGAAGGACATGATTCAGTGTTCACGGCAGCAGTGCTTACCACAGCCAGGATATGGAAGCCGCCTAAATGCCCGCCAGCAGAGGGNTCAGTCGTGTCCGACTCTTACTGACCCCAGGGACTGCAGCCCACCAGGCTCCTCCGCCCATGGATTTTCGAGGCGAGAGTACTGGAGTGGGTGCCATTGCCTTCTCTGGGAGGACAGTTCCTTAAAAACTAAAAATAGAAGTACCGTATGGCCCAGCAATCCCAGCACCTGGCATGTCCCCAGAGAAGGACATGATTCAGTGTTCACGGCAGCAGTGCTTACCACAGCCAGGATATGGAAGCCGCCTAAATGCCCGCCAGCAGAGGGCTGGGTAAAGACGTGGTACCTGCATGCAATGGGGTATTGCTCAGCCATGAAAGCAAAGAAGCTGGATCATTTGGAGAGATGTGGACGGACTGGAGACTGTGACACAGAGCGAGTCAGAAGGGACAGCGGTCATGTTAATGCACATATATGAACTCTAGAAAATGGTCTTATTTGCAAATAGAAATAGACACACAGACTTAGAGAACAAACATGAGGACTCCACGGGGGGAAACGGGTAGGACGAGGCGGGAGGGTGGGATTGACGCGTGCATGCTGCTATTCCTCTGAATAAACACATAACTCGTGAGAGCCTAGCAAACATTTAGCTTCCTTTTTAAAGAAGCTTATTGGGTGTAATGCTTCTACCCCAATGCCGGAGATGGTGTATATTTAACAAAAATTAGTTTCTCTTCCTCTTATTTAAACCGATCCATTTCTTGTATTAACTTCAATCACTTTCCTGTTGTCTCAGCCCTCTGGGGGGCAGGCATGGTTCTGCGTGGGGATGCCTTGTACCGAGAAGTCTCAGAACAGAGCATTGCTTTCTTACCGTATCTGTCTCCCTGGTCTCTGTCCTTGTTCCCGCCCGGCTGGTGGAAATGTGGCCTTCAGTGAGTTGTTACCCAGCCATGTGCAGGAAGGGGGTCATTTGCCTCTGGACACCTCATCTGGTCTGTGATTTTGCCTGCTTTTGCCCTGCCGCGTGGCGTGGGGCATCTTAGTTCCTCCACCGGGGCCTGAACTTGCCCCTTGCTGCGGAAGCATTGAGCCTTGGCCACGGGAACCCCCTTTGCTTCTATCTTCATCTCAGGTTGCCGGTGAAATCTTTTGTGGACCCCCAATTTTATGCCCGACTGAACAGCCATATATGACCACCAGAAAAGCAGCTCCGTTTCCTCCATTATGGAGGGTAGCCTGGCGCAGCAAGGCCCCTCCCCGAATCTGGCGTCTTCCCCTGCATAATGCTATAGGCTGTTGCTGATACTGCCTCTTCATCCGCTGGTTTTTCTCCAGTAATACTCTACTCATATTTTCTGTAACTCATTGTCTCTTCTCTGACTTCATCTAACTTCACTGTTTCTTCACCAACTCTATGTGTCTTTGTGAGATTATCTCTTCAGAGGGATTCACTTTTTCATTTCTTCAGAAATTATAGCGTCCGCCTCTTTTAAGGTGCTCCCTCCAGAAAACAGAAGCAAAGAAAAGCAGAGAAAGAAAACAAGAAGGAAGGAAAGGAGGAGGAAGGGAGGGAACTTTGCTCCAAACTGCCAGGTTTGGTGGTTTGGTGTGTCTTGCATTCTTCCATGTTCTGACTACTTGATACTGTTAAGTCAATAAAAGTGTCAACAAAGGTAAATCACATTTTAGTGGGCAGAAAATATGAACAGAAAATAAAAAGAAATTCTGTTCTATTTACTCACAATAAGAAGTTATCAAGATGGTACAATGTTCTGTTTAATGAATTGAGGAGGGTGTGAAAGAGAGAGTGGTAATTTATTAAAATCAGTCTAAATTTAGTGAACAGGGCACGCCTGTCTTTTAAGGGAACTGCATATCTTAACCTAAAACTATTAATTTATAGAAAAAAATCACCACACATGAAAAAAATGAGTGAACTCCTTTGAGTCAACATTTCACTGACTTCTAATGTGAACTTTAGTAAAGGGATGAGAGAATAAAACTGAATGCTCCTATTTTAATTGATAAACATAAAGACAGGAAGATCGGTGGGTAGACACACATGGGCTTCCCGGGTTGCTCAGTGGTTAGGAATTCGCCACCAGGCAGGAGACCCAGATTCGATCCCTGGTGGGGAAGATCCCCTGGAGGAGGAAATGGCAACCGGTTCCAGTTTTCTTGCCTGAAGAATCCCATGGGCAGAGGAGCCTGGTGAGTCGCAGAGGGCTGGACACAACTGAGCGACTGAGCACACTCACAGGTAGACACATACACTTAGAATCAGCCAGGTAGAGAGAGTTCACGAACAGGTAAACGAATAACTCGGGGCTTTCTCGTGATGGACTCTAAGCAGCCATGACAATGAGAACACACAGAGCTGAAGCTACAGGCACAGAGCCCCTAATAAAGGTGATGTAGGGAGAGAACATGACACAGAGCCCCTTATAAAGGTGATGTAGGGAAAAGAACATGTCTGCTGATCAGTTTGATTGCAGGTAGCCACAAACAGAACTGATCTTTAACCCTCATCCTTTAAACACGCTGTCTGGGGACCCAGTCTGTGCTTTCAGATGCTGCGGTTTCAGTGGTAAGCACAACAGGCAAGTCCTAGGCCTCAAGAATTTGTCTTCTAGGCAGGAAAGCAAACCCTCAGATAAATGATGGAAGGATCCAACTGTGATAAGTGAGTGTCAGGCAGAGAACAAAGATGAACTGGGAGGGTGTGTCGGGAGAACAAGGTGCACCTGGGTGGCTTTATGTTGTTTATTTTTTCCGTCATGTCTGCAAAATTCTAAACTGTTTTTTTCCATATAAAGTATATTCAGAAGCTATTGGGTTGGCCCGGAAGTTCGTTTGGGTTTTTCTGTAACAACTTAGGGAAAAGCCTGAACGAATTTTTGGGCCAACCCAATATTTAAAGTGATAACTCATTTTTTTTTAATCTTATTTGAATTCCATAGAAAGAATTTAAAATAGTGGTCCTCAGATTACTGCACATTAGGATCACATGAAAGTTTAACAGAATTCAAGTTTTCTTAATAAAACGTATGTGGTGTGACTCCTCTGGATCGGTTTTAATAGTTTTCTACCGTCTCACGACTTGGGTTGTTCTGCCTTAAGCATAGATCACTGCAGCTGTTTCCTGCAAAATGCAGAAGCGTAACTTTAACAAGTTTCGTTTCCTGTACAGATAAAAGCACAGGGCACTGTTGACACATCTCTGGGCAGCTCTTCCCCTGCAGAAGCTGATGAACACTGGTGCCCAGTCGTGATGCTGTGCTTCTTGGCATCTTAGGGGCCCGTGACTTCTCCCTCCCTTGAGCCCCTCGGCCCCTGGAGTAATCCTGCGTCTGTCTGATGCTGCAGCCCACAAGTCTGCTCTCACTATATTGGCTGTTGTGGTTGTTCCTGTCAAAGCTGAGGAAATACTGTTTTGAAAATAAAAAGCATTGTAAAAGCTGCCCCCGATCGCCAGTGAGTTATGAGAATGTCAGTAAGTTGGAACTGAAGCGCCTGAAGCCTAGCTCTTCAGTGGAGACAAGCCAGCTGATGACGGCACTGATGATGCCAGCTGATGACACCAGCTGATGATGCCAGCCGGAAGACGGCAGCTCCACAGAGGGGGCAATGTGTGTCTGTGCCGTTCACTAATTATTCCTCATCACTTAGAGGCAGTCCCGAGGGCAGTAAGTGTCTGGATTTGTTAAGGTGTGGGCGTGCCAAGTCCCTTCAGGCGTGCCCAGCTATTTGCGACCCCACGTACTGTACCAGGCTTCTCTGCCCATAGGATCCCCAGGCAAGAATGCCGGAGTGAGTTGCCACGCCCTCCTCCAGAGGACCTTCCCAACCCAGGGAGCGCCCTGTACCTATCTGAGTCTGCAGGTTTTGTGTCACCCGCTCTTCTGAATGGCTTTCCCTGGTGGCTCTGGTGAAAATAAAAGAGTGCCTGCCAGTGCAGGGCATGCGGGAGACTCGGGTTGGACCCCTGCGTCGGGAAGATGCCCTGGAGGAGGAAATGGCAACCCACTGCGGTATCCTTGCCCGGAGAATCCCGTGGACAGAGGAGCCTGGCGGCTACAGTCCGTGGGGTCGCAAAGGAGCCGGACACGACCTAGCAACTCCACAAGTGTCCTGAGTGGTCCTCGCCCTGCGTCTCCGTCAAACCATCGGTCATCCCTCTCCTTCCTTCTATAGCCAGACACTCCCAAAGCAGTTTCATTCTCACAGTTTAAATGCTTTCATGCTGCATTTTTTTTTTCAGTGAATCGCCGTCTTTCCTCTCTCCTTAATGCTTTTCTAAAATTGTTTCCCCTGATGCTGCCAGTAACAACCCAATGGCTGACTCCAGTGGGCTGTATTCAGTCTCCGTCCTTCTGGATTTCTCAGCTGCATTCCCCTGCTTCCTCCTGGGCTTGTGAGATGCTTGTCTTTCCTTAGCTTCCAAAACAGGACACTCTTGAGCCTCTCTCTCAATTTCTTCGATATCCTCAAGTTCATCTTCATTAACTTCACTTTCTCAGCCAGATATGCCCATTCCTTACAAGGTGTCACCTTCCCTTGGAACTCTCCTCCATTCCCATAACATCAGCTTCAGGTGGACCTGTCACACGATGCCGCGTGCATCCAGTCCTGTTCTCTTGTCTAACTTGCCACCCTGCCTTTCCAGAGACTGGCAATGCACGTCGTGGCGAGTCTTCAGTCTGCAGTGCCAGCTTACAGAACTGGCCCAGTGTGCCCTCCTGACCCAACTCCCGTGCCCCTGCTTTCTCAGCTTCCTCTCTCCCGCAGCATCACTGCCATCTAAAGCCCTTCCCGCTTCCCCTCATTCAGATTCAGAGCCGAGAGGTGTCTTCAATTTCTTCCTCTTTCTCACTCTTCATATCTAATAAATTCCTTCACATTTATTAAATCTTTTCTACCCTCAAATATCTCTAAAATATAGTACCTCTTTCTTATTTCTAGTTTTTAATTCAGTCTAGCTTCTTGTTTACACCTGTTGAATGCTTACTTTCTGAACCATTAATTGTAATTTCTTTGTTCCTACTGAGCTCACCTCCAGTAATTCTCTAATGCTTACGGATTAAGGTCCAGATGCCGTGGGCATGTGAGACCCCGTGTCGTGTGGTTTCAGCCTCTGTCTGTTACCCTAGGTCTGATCACAGCCTGATTTCCTGTGGTCCATCCGGGTCTCGTTACTGGCTCTGAACACGAGTGTGTTTCAGCCTCTGTCTGTTACCCTAGGTCTCATCACAGCCTGATTCACTGTGAACCATCTGGGTTATCATGATTGGCTCTGAAAACAGTTAGACTGTTTCTGTTTCATCCTGCACAGGTATTTTCCCTCCTACCTGGAATGAATTTTCCTTTTTTATTAGATAATTTCTACTTACTCTAGGAATCAGCTCAAATGTTTCCAATTTCATGAGGCTTCCTTTTACTCTATTAGCCTTCATTGGCTCGTTCCTGTAATATTATGGAGCAGTTATTTTGTGCTGGATACCAGAGCATTTTACTGTTATTTAGTCCTTCCTCGCTGTCTTAGATCACTTGCTATCTCTTTTTATTTTTATTGGATATAATTCATACACCTTTTATACATTTTTAAAAACATATTCACAAAATTTTACAACCGTCTTTGCTCCATTGCATAAGGACTTCCCTGTAGCTCAAACAGTAAAGAATTTGCCAGCCAATGCCGCGGACGAGAGTTCAGTCCCTGGGTCAGGAAGATCCTCTGGAAGAGGAAACGATAACCCGCTCCAGTGTTCTTGCCTGAGAAAAATCCCATGGACAGAGGAGCCTGGCGGGCTGCAGCTCATGGAGTTGCCAAGAGCCAGACACGACTGGCACACACAGAGGACCCCGAACTGAGTAGCGGACATTCGTTCCATTCTCCTGTCTGCCTGCCCCCAGCTCTATCTACTTTTTCTTTTTATGGACTTGCCTATTATGGGCATTTTATAGAAATGGAATCATACGATGCTTGGTTTCTTGCATCTAATTTCTGTACTTGACATGAAACTGTAAGGCTCACCGTGTCACAGCGCGTGCAGCGCCTCCTTCCTCTCGCGGCGGAACAGGCACTCGCCACTGCTCCTCTGCCTGCTCATCGGGTCACAGACACCTGGATTGTTTTTCACTTTTTGCTCATTTGGTTCGTGCTCCCGTGCACGTTCGTGTTGCTTTCCGTGTCATCCTGTGTCCTCGTTCTCTGAGCACATACCCGGTAGGAGACTGCTGCCCTGTATCAGCGCAGTTCAGTCCTCAGGCGCGTCCGACTCCGCGACCCCATGAACCGCTGCACGCCAGGCCTCCCTGCCCATCACCAGCTCCCGGAGTCCACCCAAACCCACGTCCATCCAGTCGGTGATGCCACCCCGCCATCTCATCCTCTGCCGTCCCCCTCTCCTCCTGCCCCCAGTCTTTCCCAGCAGCAGGGTCTTTTCTAATGAGTCAGCTCTTCACATCAGGTGGGCAAATTTTGGAGCTTCAGCTTCAGCATCAGTCCTTCCAATGAACATTCAAGACTGATCTCCTTTAGGAGGGACTGGTTGGATCTCCTTGCAGTCCAAGGGACTCTCAAGAGTCCTCTCCAACACCACAGTTCAGAAGCATCAGTTCTTTGCAACTCAGCCTTCTTCATGGTCCAGCTCTCACATCCATACATGACTGCTGGAAAACTGTAGCTTTGACTAGACAGACCTTTGTCAGCAAAGGAGTGTCTCTGGTTTTTAATATGCTGTCTGTGTTTGTCATAGCTTTTCTTCCAAGGAGCAAGAGTCTTTTGGCTGTAGTCACCACCTTCAGTGATTTTAGAGCCCAATAAATAAAGTCTGTCACTGTTTCCACTGTTTCCCCATCTATTTGCCGTGAAGTGACGGGACCAGATGCCATGGTCTTGGTTGGGCCTTACAGTGACTCATATGTTTAGCTTTTTGAGGAACTGCCAGTCTTTCACAGCAGCTACACCGTCTTACGTTACCACCAGCAGAGTGTGAGGGTCTCGTTACTGCAGACCTTCACTAAGCTCATCACTTCCTCTTTGGCTGTAGCCGTCTGTGTGGGTGTGAAGCCGCACCTCACTGTGGTTCTGTTCTGAGGCGTCTTGCTGGGGGGCCACTTCTGAAGTCTTGCTTGAGTTTGTTGCCGCATTGCTGTGCCATGTGTTGGGTTTCTGGCAGCTTGTCATGAGGGACCCAGCTCTCCTGACCAGGGATGCAGCCCAGCCTCCTGCTTACGGAGGCGCGGCGGCAAGGAAGCCTCTTCACTGTGGTTTTGATTTGCATCTCCCCAGGGACTGGC
Source organism: Antidorcas marsupialis (assembly GCA_006408585.1). NCBI lineage: Eukaryota > Metazoa > Chordata > Mammalia > Artiodactyla > Bovidae > Antidorcas > Antidorcas marsupialis. Next base: position 211,056 of record SJYB01003399.1, read on the forward strand.
GAGGACCATCTTTTCATGTGCTTATTGGCCATTTGCATGTTTTCTTTGGACAAATATATATTCGCATCCTTTGCCCGGTTTTTAATTGGGCTCTTTGTCTTTTTAATTGCTGAATTGTAAGCTGTCTTTTCTCGTTCTGGATACTAGACCCTTGCCAGATATATGATTTGCAGACATTTTACCCCCTTCTGTGGGTTGCTTTCAGTTTCTGTATAGCGTCCTTTGAAGTACAAAAGTATTTAATTTTGATCTGTTCTTTTTATTTGTTTATGCTTTTAGTGTCTAAGAAACCACCGCCTAATCCAAGGTTATGAATTTTATATCTGCTTTCTTCTCAGAGAGCTATAGTTTCAGCTCTTCCATTTAGGCCTCTGATCCATTTTGAGTTAACTTTTGTAAGTGACACAAGCAAAGTGTCCAGTTTTATTCTTTATTGTGCGTGACTGTCCAGTTTATCCACCAACAGGTTGAAGGATTATTCTTCTCCCACTGAATTTTCTTGTATCTGTACTGATTATCTTCTAATGCATATGGTTTTTTATCGTCTCCAGTTAGGCACTAAAGGGTGGGGTTTTTTTCTTATTTTGAGGGCAGGGAGTTTTGAAGGTGGGGGTTTTCTTATTTTTGAGGGCAGAGGACTTTTCTTATCTCAAAGTCTACCACTCCTCTTCACGGGTGCCATACCCACAGTAAGTACCTCATGAATATACTACTCATCTCTGTCTAACCAGATAGGAAGCCCTACAAGGAGGGGACTCTGCTTATTTTCGCTTACTGATAGGCTGGCATCAGTAAGTACTTTTGGATAACTAAATTAATGATTCCCCAATGATTAGTTCTTACTTTAGAATTTTTGTTCTCCCTTGCAGCAGAGTGCATACTCGATAAGAGTAACTTTCCTACAGTAAGTCATCACTGGAAGAGCTGAGCAGGGGGCAGACACGACTCCATGGGAAAGTCCTAGCTTAGCTGCGACTTTGCCACCAAGTGATTCTGCCATATTCATTTCATACTGCTCGGTTCTCTTGAGCTGAGAATGTATAGCCTGTCAAGTTCACAGACTTAGGAAGATCTCTGATTGGTGTTTTAGGTTGTGTACCAAGAGTTTAGAAAGCAAATCAAATCCAAGCTACCTTTTCTGGGTGTTGGATTTTTCTCTTCTCAAAGTGTGATAAAAACTAACCCTTGGCTTTTAACAAGGGCCAGTGCCGGTGGAATTTGACAAGGTCTGACGTGAAACCACATTTTGAATAATGAGAACAGGAAATATGTTTTTTTTTTTGCTCATGGTTTCTGCAGCTATAAAAGTGATTTGCAAAAAAAAAAAAAAAACAAAAAACAAGGAAATACCGTAAGTACCCAATTATAGAGGAATGGTTAATTATCCTATATTGATTCAGTGAGTACTAAGTTGCAACTAAAAGTAATACTTAAGAAAATTATATACCAATAAAAAATTATGTAACAGTAAAGAAATATCTACTTTTGCTTCATGGACTATACTAAAGCCTTTGACTCTGTGGATCACAACAAACTGTGGACAATTCTTAAAGAGATGGGAATACCAGACCACCTTACCTGCCTCCTGAGTTACCTGTATGCAGGTGAAGAAGCAATGGTTAGAACTGGACATGGAGCAACAGACTGGTTCCAAAGCGGGAAAGAGGGATGTCAAGGCTGTATATTGTCACCCTGCTTAGTTAACTTCTATGCAGAGTACATCATGAGAAACGCTGGGCTGGAGGAATCCCAAGCTGGAATCAAGATTGCCAGGAGAAATATCAATAACCTCAGATACACAGATGACACCAGCCTTATGGCAGAAAAAGAGGAACTAAAGAGCCTCTTGGTGAAAGTGAAAGAGGAGAGTGAAAAAGCTGGCTTAAAATTAATATTCAAAAATTGAAGACCTGGCATCTGGTCTCATCACATCACAGCAAATAGATGGGGAAGCAATGTAAACTATGACAGACTTTATTTTCTTGGCTCTAAAATCACTGCAGACAGTGACTACAGCCATGAAATTAAAAGATGCTTGCTCCTTGGAAGAAAGGCTATGGCAAACCTAGACAGTGTATTGAAAAGTAGAAACATCACTTTGCCAGCAAAGGTCCATATAGTCAAAACTATGTTTTTTTTCCAGTAGTCATATATGGATATAAAAGCTGGACCATAAAGAAAGCTGAGCACCAAAGAATTGGTGCTTTTGAACTGTTGTGTTGGAGAAGACTCTTGAGAGTCCCTTGAACAGCAAGGAGATCAAACCAGTCCATCCTAAAGGAAGTCCTTCCTGAATATTCATTGGAAGGACTGAAGCTTCACTGAAGTACCAGTACTTAGGCCCCCTGATGCGAAGAGCTGACTCACTGGAAAAGACCCTGACGCTGGGAAAGATTGAGGACAGGAGGAGAAGGGGATGACAGAGGATGAGATGGTTGGATGGCATCACCGACTCAATGGACATGAATTTGAGCAAACTCTGGGAGACGGTGAAGGACAAGGAAGCCTGGCATGCTGCAGTCCATGGGGTCGCAAAGAGTCAGACACGACTGACTGACTAAACAACAACAAAATAAATATATTTATGATATAAATTTAATTATAAAAATATTATTATGCAGTGATTGCATCTGGATAAAGTCATGTATTGTCTTGAACTAGAGTGATCAACCATTCATCCTGGTTTGCCTCAGACAGTCTGGGTTTTAGCATTAAACTCCCTGTATCCCAAGAAATCTCTTAGTCCTGAGCAGAGTGGGGTGGTCAGTCACCCTGCTGTGAACAAACTGCCAAAGAGATAACTGGAGAGAAAGTCATAGCAAGGATTTTCATTTTCTAAGAGTAGACATCAGTGGTGTCTTGTGATAAGGAGTTAATGTAGGCCCAGTAAAAACTATTTGAAAATATAAAAATGAATTAATTTAGTTACTAAGTCAAGTCCAACTCTTGCAAGCCCATTGACTGTAGCCTGCCAGGCTCTTCTGTCCATGGGATTCTGCAGGCAAGAATACTGGAGTGGGCTGCCACATCCTTCTCCAGGGCATCTTCCAAACCCAGGAACTGAACCTGGGTCTCCTGTATTGCAAATAGATTGTTTACCGACTGAGCTATGAGGGAGGCCCTATTTTAAAAAATGAATAAAAGAAACTAAAATACTTAAGAAAGCCATGTGTTTGGAGAAGGACCCTCATATATATTTCAGAAGTTGAGAAAATGAGATAGAAATAAGAACTCCTGTCCTTAATTTTTTTTTTTTGTTTGGCCACGCAGCATGGCATTCAGGATCTTAGGTCCCCAACGAAGAATCGAACCCGTGCCTCCAGCATTGGAAATGCAGTGTCTCAGCCACTGGACAGCCAGGGAGGTCCCAGGTCTTGTCTTGTTTGAAGGTTTTCTCAGCAGTTTTTGCCTTGAGTTGCTCACAGCTGCACCCTCTTCCCTTTCCCCTTGTCCAAGGTGGGGACTGGTCCTAGTCCACCACTATATAGCCTAGTCACATTCTGGAGTGAAGGCAGAAAGGAGTGTGTATTGATGACCTACCCCAGGGGAATTTTCCTTGGGACTCTGTGTGTGTGTGTTAGAATATATTGACATGAATAGTCAATGTCTTGACATCTCATGGTTCAAACCCAGACTAGGTTACGTGAATATGAACTTGCGGATGTTGGAGGCTCCTGTGACCAGAATGTTGCAGGAGTCCAGCAGCTTAGGGGAACACCGTGCTGGGGTCACCTGGGGCCGCTGGGCACGCCCATAGCGTTCCATTCATTTAAAGCCATTTCAGGAACTTTACACGGAGAAATGCCCCACCCACTTTCTTTCTCTAATCGCCACAAAAGTCTTTTATTTGTGGTCCCTAACAAAGTGGAAATGTCCCTGAGGGTGGGACTTGCACCGTCTATACCGGCAGGGTCTGGCAGCATGAACCACGCCGCAGATGCTCAGAGCTGATAGAGTTCAGCGCTGCCTCCCAGGTTAGCGCCCTCTCTGCGCAGGGTAGTGACCTCTCTGGATGTGACTAAGGACCTAGAGGCGGGGTAAACAGCCCCCGAGCTTTGGCATTGGAAGGAATTCTGTCATTTTCAAGCATGATCTTTCTCAGAATGTCTCTAGCACTTAGTATCTGCTTTTTATATTCTGACAGCTAATTATATGTTAACGAGTTTTTGAAGACTGTGAATGTTTAAGTTTTTTGTCCCCAAGAGGTAAAACGTGATTTCTGACTCTTCTGTGTCTTTCTTAACACCTCTTTCATGCTGGTCAGAGAGCAGGTGCTTGATAAACCTGTTGACTCGGCTCTTAAATAGACACTGGATAGACAATTTCATTGTTTCAAGCATTATAGTATTTGAATAGGAAAATCTGGGTACGAAATAAGACTCAAAATTACTTGCTGTGACTCTTGACTAGTTACATTTATTTATTTATTTACTGTGTGAACATTGTAAAACAGAAAGGAATTTTCTTCCTTGATCATGGAAGATCAGTTACAATCACTTGATAAAATGTTTTGTGAACTGGAAAGCACTGTGCAAATGCAGGCACTGACTATCTTTTGTGATTGGGGCGTTCATTACTGCGTCTGTTTCCATCGCCCTTTCTTCTCTTGCCTAAAGGGGAAAAGTATGTAGACAGTGCGGCCACGAGCCTAGAGGAGGAGTTAGGAAAAGTTAAGACGGAAGGAGACAGATCCAGGCACAGGCAATGCTGTTTGTGCAGAGACGGGGCTGAGGACTGGCCCCTTCGAGCTCCTCCAGTGAGACGCAGAGGCAACAGCGTCAGCCCCGCAGAAAGACAGATGCGACAGGGTCTTTACTGTGCCTCATTACTATTATCTTTTACTTTCCTGAAGACAGTGGTACAAAAGGGATTACACATACACACACACACACACACACACACACACACGTAGACATGGAAGAAATCAAAGACAGCTTAAGGATGGCATGGGGCAGCCCCTTACGTCTTTCATCTGATACAGAGCCTGCCTACCCAGAGAGAAGAGAAGGAAAAAGAAGCTGCGGCTGCGGCTGCGGCCGCCCTGCTGCACCTCGCCCGAGAGCAGGCCAGAGAGGGACCGCGCCCTGCAGCCCTCATCCAGACTTCTCTCTGCGGCAAGAAGGCTGTGCTAAGCAAGAAGCACGATGCTGCGTCTGCCTCAGGGGCCCGTGTTCACACTCTGAGCGAGGACGGGGAGAAGGGGGCTGACTGTGGTCCCTCCACGCGAAGACGAGGAAGACGTGCAGGCCACGTGTGCAAAGCGCCTTCAGAAATGCGGGTGAGTCTCTGGGAAGCTGTGAACACCAATGCTAAAAGAAAAAAGAAGACAGCAAAAGGAAAAGCAGCTTAAGGGACACTGTCGTTTTCTATCGGCGAGGCTTCCTGATCTTGAGGGGGCTCTGGAAAGTTCATTTCTGCTTCTTCTTCCTCTTCCTCTTGGACTGGAATAATCTCAATGTCTTCTTCATTCTTTGGTAGGGAAGACATTTCAACCTGCTCAGCCACTTCAGTCTGCTCAACCGCTTCTTCCTTTATTTCGATCGCCTGTTCCTTTTTTTCTTCCGCTGACAGGAGAACGATGTTCTGGAACACAAAATTGAGCAAACTTTTCTCGACTTTGATCATTGGCACATTTCCCAACAGTCTGCACAAATATCAATATCTCCTGGTTTCTATGCTGTTTTCTAAATGCTTCAGCATACCAGGATTGGTTTCCCAGGTGTTCAGATCCTCTCCAAACCACTAATCAAGGCTTATCCTCAAGGCCAGCAAATACTTGCCACCTTACCTGGAATGAACTCACAGTGTTTGGGAAAGAACACTGCGATAATAGAGGAATTTATATTTCAGTTTTGTTTGGCCTTTATTGGAGATAGCCTCAGGAAAGTATTAACTTGCTATCTCTAAGCCTGTTTTCCTCACTTGAAAAATGAAGGCATTGACCATGATTTCTAAATTGTATTGCAAAGCGGACATCCTGTAGTCCTGAAGCAGTCGACAGCTGATCACTGGGATATTCACATCTCTCAACCGTAGGGCCTCTGTGAACCTGCTGTTTCAGAAGAGAGCTTAGATAGAAAGAAGAGGGGAGAAGGGAGTGCTGTGAAGCTGGGTTTGGAAGAACTGGTGGCTTTAATGAGCCGGTCAGCCGTCTAAGTATGGAAGCCTGAAATCAGGAAGCGTGACTGAAGTCCAGCAGAGTCCGAGGTTAGTAAGAGTTCGCGCGCAGCCTAGGACCCTGTACTTCTTTTAACTGCCATGCCCCTGCCCCTCCCCGCCCTGGGAAGCCCAGTAGACGTTCAGTGTACAGGTGTTAAGCAAATGAAGTGAGTGGGGTTCAGAGTGTGTCACAGTGAAGCAGGAGGCTTTGTGGGCACAGGCAGGGAGGGAGCAGGTCGGCCCCTCTAGGTCTGCACCATCGAGTGGAGACACACAGGCAGTAATATACCTTCTCCTTCCCTGAGGACACAGGTTGCAATCAACCCCAGCTGGCCATTTCTCAACTACACTGAACATTACTGGTATTTTCTGCTTCCCAGAAATATGCCAGAATCATTTTTCTTGATGCTCCAGACTAATCAGATTATGCTCTCCATAAATGATTTTTGCAGGTGAGACTTTCCTAAGGGAGGTTGGGAACAGCACAGCTTCTACTTACAGCTTTGGGTCTGGAGCATAGTTTTTTCCACTCATTCTCAACAGTACCAGCTGTCACAAGTTTCTGGAGGAACGCAAAGATCATCATCACTGCAAAATTGCTCTGAAGAACAGAAAAATGAGGGTGAAAATGTACTAACGAAGATATGAGAATATGGTTAATGCACAGTAGATGACCATTGACTAAAAGGAAATGATCAAAAGGTCAATTCTTCAGGGAAATAGTGACCAACTGTGAGAAATGCTAGTATCTGCATGACCCTAATCACTTCATGGGAAATAGATGGGGAAACAGTGGAAACAGTGTCAGACTTTATTTTTTGGGGCTCCAAAATCACTGCAGATGGTGACTGCAGCCATGAAATTAAAAGACGCTTACTCCTTGGAAGAAAAGTTATGACCAACCTAGATAGCATATTCAAAAGCAGAGACGTTACTTTGCCGACTACGGTCCGTCTAGTCAAGGCTATGGTTTTTCCTGTGGTCATGTATGGATGTGAGAGTGGAATGTGAAGAAGGCTGAATGCCGAAGAATTGATGCTTTTGAACTGTGGTGTTGGAGAAGACTCTTGGGAGTCCCTTGGGCTGCAAGGAGATCCAATCAGTCCATTCTGAAGGAGATCAGCCCTGGGATTTCTTTGGAAGGAATAATGCTAAAGCTGCAACTCCAGTACTTTGGCCACCTCATGCGAAGAGTTGACTCATTGGAAAAGACTCTGATGCTGGGAGGGATTGGGGGCAGGAGGAGAAGGGGATGACAGAGGATGAGATGGCTGGATGGCATCACTGACTTGATGGACGCGAGTCTGAGTGAACTCCAGGAGTTGGTGATGGACAGGGAGGCCTGGCATGCTGTGATTCATGGGGTCGCAAAGAGTCAGACACGTCTGAGAGACGGAGCTGAACTGAACTGAAGGTGATGATAGTAGTAACGACCTTAGAGAATTAAGAAATACAATGCACGGGAAAGGTCTTGGTAAATCCTAACATACAACACAAATATCCTTGTACAAAATCCTGTGATTCAATCACTCGACCAGTCATGCAGTCAATAAACACATATTGAACATCTATTCAATGAATGGAAAACATTGTTAAACATGCCATGAATCAGCCAAAGATTCAAAAGACCTAATTTTGGCCCTCAGGAACTGACGGGGATTTTTTTTTTTCTTTTTTGCTCATATACATAGATAACTACAATATGAACCTGCAAGTGATAGCTCTCTTAGGATAAGTACTGGGGTAGAAATTGTGTAGGTCTACAGAGCTGAGGGAGACCACTCTGATTTAGAATGATAAAGAAATATTCCTACAGGTTGCCATTAGGCCAGATTTTAAAGAATGAGTAGAACCTCTAAAAGAAAATGGTATTCTAGGCGAATGAAAAAGCATGAGTGAGGGCCTGGAAGTAGGAAAGCAGCCCTGCCAACACCATATGGGTCTTTAACACCTGCCTTCTGTCTAGACCCCTGTTTCTGNTCCTACAGGTTGCCATTAGGCCAGATTTTAAAGAATGAGTAGAACCTCTAAAAGAAAATGGTATTCTAGGCGAATGAAAAAGCATGAGTGAGGGCCTGGAAGTAGGAAAGCAGCCCTGCCAACACCATATGGGTCTTTAACACCTGCCTTCTGTCTAGACCCCTGTTTCTGCATGAAGTCACTTCATTCACTAGTGTTCTTCCTTATAAGTCCACTGCCCAAAACAAATCATGAGTTCTTTAAGTACCAGGATGTCTCACAGAGCCCATGACAATGCTGAGTCCACAGTGAGGATTCAGTAAATGAGCTGTTGGCATATTTTTAAGGAAGGCTCATGTATGATTTCTAGATGCTGCTACTGTTGCTAAATAGCTTCATTCATGTCCAACTCTGTGTGTGCGACCCCATAGATGGCAGCCCACCAGGCTCCTCTGTCCCTGGGATTCTGCAGGCAAGAACACTGGAGTGGGTTGCCATTTCCTTCTCCAATGTATGAAAGTGAAAAGTGAAAGTGAAGTCACTCAGTTGTGTCTGACTCTTCGTGACCCCATGGACTGTAGCCTACCAGGCTCCTCCGTCCATGGCATTTTCCAGGCAAGAGTACTGGAGCGGGTTGCCATTTCCTTCTTCAGCTTTCTAGATGAGAGGGTGGGAAATAGAAAAATATCTGCACAGAAAAGTGCTTTAAATTAACAAGACTGTTGGTATATAGTAGCTGGTATATTTTCCCACAACTTTTCCATTTTTCTATAAATCTTATATTTTGTATTTTGCAAAGCAATAGAGTAATTTAATTTGGAAAGGTGCACGCATGCACACACACACACACACACACACACACACACACACACACACACACACACACTTCCCCCAAGAAGAAGAGAGCAAGAATTGATCTTGAAAGCTGACTAGTGTTCTGGATGCCAATAATGATGAAACAGAGACACTTTTAAGCTGAATTCTTAGATACTCAGAGAAATAAGATGAATGCAAATTTCATAGATATTGAAGTTTATGGCAACATCTTTCTTTAGGGTTTGGGTTCTTCTTTTTATAAGTATATTGCATTATTATTAAAGAGATCTTTGATCTATTCCCTGTCCTTCAAGCCAGATAGTTGAGAATGTCCTAATGTTAAACCCAGAACACATGGTTTGGATTAGAAGCTATAGGAAGATTCATCCCCAGTATAAAGTCATCTGTAGGAAAAATATTCCAAGATATTGCGTGTGTAAATTATGAACAAATGTATTCCCAGTGAATCTTTTCTCTTACTCTTTTGATTCAGTGAAACAGCAGGAAAAAATATATTGCCAATAGAAATATTTTTATAACTTTATTTTTATTCATGTTGAAATATATCTTAGAGTACAAGTTTCTGAGAAGACCTCCAGCAAAACAAGGGCTATGTATATTATAGATGCTAACAATTACTTTATGGCTTGATTTTATACAAAAGAAGATAAAACCCATATATTACTGAGCTGGTATTGATATTTTTGTTAAGAAAAAATGCCAAGCCATCATCCTTTCATTACTCTAGGGAATTTTTCTGGCCTAGGGGTTTAAAAATATTTTTATTTGTATAAAAGTACAAAGTAAGATCAATTTTGTTTCCTTTTCATTAAATAGCAGTAGGTAATTTGTCTGTAATGCATTTAAGAGATACTTGTCTTCCTGCTTTTGGCAGCATATGAAATCATCTTGAGAAAGACGATGGATGGGAAAGAAGACATCTTTTCATATTTGTAGCATATTTTAGATTCTAGAAACAGTTGCCCTTTAAAAAGGCTCAAAATTGATTTTCAGCTTTTTAAAAACCAGCCTTCAGTGCTAACACAAAGTGATATCAGCCTTAGAGACACAGTGGGAACAAAGATGGGCACAGCCTTGCCCTCTGGGTGTTAAATGACCCACTGAGAATGCCTGCTCTTCCCAGTCATAAGAAAATCATGTTCTATTCAAGGATGGAGAGAATGTGAGCAAGAAAGCCAGCCAAAAAATAATGATAACAGTAATAACAGTATCAGTTCTGTAAGAAAGACTGTGCTTTACATTGTAAAATCACTTTCATCATTACATCGGTCAAAAGATGTGCCCCAAAGCTTCAAAGGCTTCAAAGTCAATAAAGCTGATTATTAAATGATTGTACTAAGTACATTTACCATTAGTATAAGTTCAAGTTTTCAAGGATAGCTATATAGAATATTTTCTCATATACAGAATCCTTCCTGTTGGGGCAGCAGCCTGCTGGGCAAGGCACAGGAAGCTGAGCAGAGGATCTAAACTGCTTTTCCCATATATATATATAATTTAAGGAAGACTGCCATATAGAGCAAGCTCAAGGGAAACTATGTAACATGTCTTTCTTTTACCACTAAACTTTAATTTATGATAAACTGTAGTTTATTCAATTAATTCCTGATCTTCCCCCCTTCAAAGAGAAAACCCTGGCCTCAACTGTCCCTTGTGAAGTCAAAAAATGCTGCTTGTACCCACTTCCTGGAGACTGAAATCGAAGGGCTACTGCTCTGATTCTTAGAGGTTGGCTCTAACTGCCCCCACAAAAGAAGCTTACCAGTGACTACTGATCCTGGAGGGGTCCTAATCATGATTTCCTCCACACTGATAATTAGCCTGTGTCTTTCTGCTTCCAATAGTAGAAATGTGAAAATTAAACTTCCATACATCTCAAAGGCCTCATTTAGAAAATAGGATTAATATAGATTCCTACTACACCAAGCATGGCTCTCCTAAACACAGTAAGAAAACTGATGAACTGAAGAACTCTTGACTACTCAGAATAAATGGTTGGTTAACACGAGGCTTACATTTCTCCAATAACTTTTCTTTGGGGATATTTAATGTATAATTGGAGTTGAATTAAAAAAAAACACACATTTAGTTAACACACTTCTTTTATTGATATTGGTGCTGCATTGCCTGTATACATCTGTCCTAAAGTCAAGCAATCCATCTGCAATGCAGGAGACCCCAGTTTGATTCCCACGTCAGGAAGATCCACTGGAGATGGGATAGGCTACCCCCTCCAGTATTCTTGGGCTTCCCTGGTGGCTCAGCTGGTAAACAATCTGCCTGTAGTGTGGAAGACCCAGATTTGATCCCTGGGTTGGGAAGATCCTCTGGAGAAGGGAAAGGCTACACACACCAGTATTCTGGCCTGGAGAATTCCATGGACTGTATAGTCTGTGGGGTCGCAAAGAGTCTGACACGACTAAGTGACTTTCAGTTTAAAGTCAAGCATTGTAAAGCAGTGCTGACAGAAAACAGGATGACTTATTTCAGATACAACTGGACAAATCTTTACATAAAAGAAATATTTGTAAAACCTAGCTATTGGCCCCTTTTATAAAACAATAAAAATAGTAGTATTAACAATGTAAGTAATGTAAGATAATTATAGCAATAGTAGCTAACATTTGTGAGCAGAAAATGTGGAATTCACTTTCTCCGCTTGAGGTCCTTTAATCATCACAGCAGCCCTCTTGATGAAAATGCTATTATTTTCATTTTACATATAAGTAACTTGTCTAAAGTTATGTAGCTATATGTAATGGATTTTGAACTCAAACCCAAGCAGTCTGTTTTCACCATGCAACAAAATTAACACCCAGAAGAATGTCAAATTCTGGTATTATTTAGCACAATTGAGAGGCAGGATATAAACTAAATAAAAGAAANAGTTATGTAGCTATATGTAATGGATTTTGAACTCAAACCCAAGCAGTCTGTTTTCACCATGCAACAAAATTAACACCCAGAAGAATGTCGAATTCTGGTATTATTTAGTACAATTGAGAGGCAGGATATAAACTAAATAAAAGAAAGCTTACAGTCTGCTGAAATGGAGAAAGAACTAAATGTAGCATCTCTCAAACGTTTCTTCAAAGGAGAAACCAAAATTGTCCCAGGATTAAATAGGTTTACGAAGTACTGGACTTTGTAAGCCGAGTGATGCCGTGTTTCTCGCTAGCGTGTGCCTCGCAGTCTTAATATACAGATATGCACTATGAGTCTGTGAAATGGAAAGATAGAAGCCGTCGTTTAACCAAGAACACTTTTCTTTCTGTGGGGCATGCCTGGAGAATTGAACTGATGTTTTCCAATACAGGCTTCAGAAAAACAGACCTAATGGACAAACTAGGGAAGCAGAGGCCAGGCGAGGAGAAGGGCAGCAGATGCCAAGAAGAGAGCTTACCGGCGAGTAAGCTCGTTCACAGTCGACGCGTGGGTGGACTAAGTCACCTTATAACAGGCACTGCTGAAATAGATAAGATAATCTAACAGAACACAGCATAGTACCATGTACTTCACTGCTGAAAGTTTGACAGGAATCTGGGAGGTCAAGGAATGACTCTTGTAGCTGTCTCTTCTCCAAGGGGGAAGAGCGAGGCTCTTTGCCTTGCTTGAACGTGATGATGGTCTGAGTCCACCAAATGCCATTCTAAGAGGCAGCAGCCTTGAACATCCTATGCTAGAGGGGACAACGCAGCCACCTGGGCCACCATCCAGTCAAGATAACGTGGTTTGGTTTTTAAGGATCTTTGGGACCAATGTCAGAGGAGGCCAGGGAGGATACAAAATGGCAGATTTGCTAGCCAGAGAGGCGCCATCTGGAACGTGAATAATACACAGTTCTCTTAAGGGCTTCCCGAACTTGTTGATAAAAATTGAGTGTGGCTGGAGTCTCCTCAGTTGTGAAGCTGAGCCAAAAAAATAACAATAATTACGGATACCATTCTTAGAATCTTTAACCATACAGTTAAAGAGACCAAGACAGAGTTCAGTTTACTTGTACAAGGCAAAGAATTAGGAAACCAGAAACAAGTAGCAGTCAAAGTAAGTTAAGAATGTAGCTCCTGTAGCTCTTGCTTGACCCCTCTTGTGGTACCTCATCCATCCCAAGCCCAACTCTTCATCCTGACTCAGGATCAAAGTAACCTGGCTCCAGCCTCTATGTTCTCGTTATCATTCACTGAGACACAAAATACCCCCAAAATTCAGTGGTTTAAAACAACCACCATTGCATTCTATCTCTTGAATTAGTGTCAGGACTTTGGGCAAGTCTCACCCAGATGACCCTTCTGTCTCATGAGGCCCTTCCTAGTGTCACTCAGGGGTATTCAGCGGGCAGCTAAGCCAATCTGAGATGGTTCCTCTCACTTGTCTGGGACCTTGTCAGAGACAACTGCTGGAAGGCTGGGCCCCATCCTCTTCGCGTATCTAATCCGGGTGGTCTCTCCAGCAGGTGGCCAGCCTTCTCACATCAGTTTAGGGCCACAGGACGACTAAGACGGAGGTAAGAGTCATTCTAAAGTCTAGGTCCCGAGCTTGCCCAGCATCACTTCTGCCACACCCTGGGGTTCAACACAGTCGGGTCCAGTCTAGATTCATGGGGAGGGGAAAGAGACCCATCTCTCTGGGGGAGGCATCTCAAAGACTGGGTGGCCATCTTTCATCTGCCACATTCTCCAGCCCTACCTCGTCCTCCTCTCCCTCACTCGTGCTTCAGTCATACTGGTTTTCCTGTTCCTCACACAGGCCAAGGTCATTCCTCTCTCAGGACCTTGCCTGGGCCTGGGCCAAGAATGCTCTTACCCTCTTGGCTCTTTCGTGTCATTCAAGTCTCAGCTTAAATGTCACTTCTTTGTAGGAGCCTCCTTCTCACCATCTTGCATAGGTCCTCCTTGGTCATTTAGTTGAGCTTCCTGATCTATTTTCATGACAGTATTGCCATCACTGTGAAATAATCTCTACATTTTGGGCTTTTTTTTCCCCCTCCAATTAGAATGGAAGATTAGGGGAATGGGGGCTTTATCTATCCTGCTGGCTCACTCATTCTCAACACTTAGAACAAAGATTGGCACAAAATAAGTCTCTGATAAATATTTGTCAAGTAAAAGTGTAAAGCAGAGAATTGAGGGTCAAAATTAAATCTGACTGACTTCAGAAGTAAAACCAAACTGTTCTTGTAACACTTTGAATTTCAATGGTCAGTGTAGACCTTAGGGCAGAATACTACTTAAAGAAGATAGCTCATGGATACAGTGTAAACAAGATTCACCAGCAAGGAAATTGTAGGCAGGCCCACCTGTCCTGAAAACTCAAAGAGAATTTTCCATTCCAGCAAAGCCCAAACATTTATTTGTCTGACTTCATTTCAGCCATTTTTGTTTTGACCCTTGGAGATGAAAGATCGCCAAGATATGGTGTTGCCTCAAGGCCTCCTGCAGCCCAGGTCTTGTTTCTGGCTAAGCCCCTTCAACATTAAGCTTTGCCAGGGCCATACTACTGAGTTTTGCCCCATCCAATCTGGAACTGGGCCACAGCCATGTTTTGCTGAGGCTTTAGGGAAACATGGTTTATAAATGCTTGTTTCCTCTGAGTCACTGCACAGACTTGTCCCTTCAGTACAAACATTCCCGTTTGGTTTTATAACTGGGGAAGGAGGAGGTGGGAGCCAAGGCTAACTGGATCATATTTGAAAGGAAAGGGGAAGTGAGAAAATTTAAATAGACTTTTCTATATTGGTGAGACTCACAAAGGAATTCTTATCTGGTTTTCAGAGGCATGCACAGAGCTTCATCTTTATTTATTTACTTGCCTTATTAAGAAAAAAGTTCACAGAGTAATTTTTTCCTCTTAAGCTTCCATTAAAATGCTGGAAACGTGGCAAAAGTTTTACAAAAACAATTTAAGAACAATTGGCATGTATATAACCATGTTTTAAGCTTATATTAAATGCTCTCTACTAAAGAAAAAGGAATTTTTCTTTTAATTTCCAGGCATTGTTGACTGTATTAGCCTTTAAATAACCTCCTATTAGATTTTATCCTTACAGGTTTTCTGTGACTTATGCATTTCAGATTGAAAGAATTAATTCTTTATTTTTTGCCTTTTCAACAAATTATTCTACCTTATAACCTAATGCCAGGTTTCTAATCTGTAGATTTTGGCTTGCTTATAAATAACTTGTAAAGTTATTAAGAAAGATATTACTCAATAATGAATAGAAAAATATGATTTCTAATTTATTCATTAGTGGGAAATGTTTCCCACGTTATTAAGCAATTCTCAGGTTTCAGCTAGGTGGCCTACAATTCAACTCGATTCAGACACTATCTACCTGGACACAGCAGTGGATCCCACAGGTTAAGGGCTTTAGTTCTACAAGACTGTTCCCTTGCCCCCAACTTCAGAAGCCAATCGCAAGTCCAGGCGGTCACCTGTGCTTCTGACTGACTAGAGACTGAAGGTTCCAATGACTCCCTCTGAGTACTTTGACAGAACGGTTCCTAAAACTCAGGAAAACATTTTACTTCATAAATCACCAGTTTATGATAAGAGTGCTTAACTCAGGAATAGCCAGATAGAAGAAATACACAGGACAATAAATGTGGGAAGGGACACACACTCCCTGAATCTCCAGTAATCACCAAAGAAGAAGCTTTCCAAAACCCATCCTTTTCAGGCTTTTATGGGGGTTTCACTAGACAGTCATGATTGATTCATTCATTGGCCACTGGCAAATGATGCAACTTTCAGCCAGATCTCCACTTCCTAGAGGTCAGGGGGGTGGGACTAAAAGTTCCCACCCTTTAAGCACAGGCTTGGCTCCCCTGGTGACAACCCCCTCATCCCAAGGTTACCTGGGTACTTTCCAAAAGTCACCTCATTAACTTTGTGAAAAAGCCTTGAAGGTGTCGCTCTCATCACTTAGGAAATTCCAATGGTTTTAGGATTTCTGAACCAAAAACAGAGACAAAGACAACATATATATTTCTTGTTATAAATCACAGTATTACAGCCAGTTATGTACCTGGGGGTTTCCAGGAACATACAAAAACAATTTAAGAACAATTGGCATGTAACAAATGGCTGCACTATGGCTGCCACCTCCACCGGCAGCCCCCTCTACAAGGTAGGCGGGAAGTACCAGGACTAGCACCCCCACCCCCACCAGTCTACAAGCAATAAGTGATAGGAATGAGTGTGTTAGTATAGCCAGCTCCTTCACTTCTCAATTGGGATAATTCCAAGGTGTCTGCTTTATACTTTTTCTGCAGTTTTCTCATTGGAATAAGCCTCAGTTGTCTACTTTGGTAATTGTTATAATAACATACTTCTTCTTCCTTATCTTCCCTTTCCTCTATCAATTCCTTTTCCCCTGCTGGAGTTTCATGGGATATGGTATTTGCACCTGAATCCTGTCCTTAGGAATTACTTCCAGAGGGAAAAACCACACTGAGATAGTTTTCTTCCTTACAATGTTGTAGTTAAGTAGTTAAGTCAGCTGGCTTTGCACAAATTAAAATCTCCATTCTATTACCACATCTAACTATCTTGTTGATTTTGGTTATTGTTATTACCTTACAAATATCCAAAAATACAGTAAAAATTTATATTTTAAGTTTCTAATATATGCTACCTTATTTACTCTTCACAAACAGCCCTAAGACATAAAGAATATAGAGAATGGAAGAGGTTAAATGACTTCCCAGGGTTTACAGGATAAGAAAGTAAGATAACTAGACCTCTTTTAATAGCAAATCTCCAGCTTTTCCCACGCCCTAGACCACTGAGTAAGACAACATGGGTAGTTGAGAGCTGACTTCTCTCCCTTCCTGGAAAAGTGACTCCACATGTATGGCCTCCTCTTTGGAGAACCAGCTCTCTATACAGATATGAACTTTTCAACCTGTCCTTTTTATACGAGAGAATGGTCCTCACTTAACACCTCTGGAAAGGGCTTGAATAACAGAGTGTTCTGAGGAAAGACACTAGGTAAACACAGAGCACAATGATCTGATTTTTATTGTTCCTTAGAACTTAGGAAGGCTATGGAGAGGTAAAGTATCCTGGTAGGTCAACTCTAAGGACCTTAAGTCAGGCACTGAAGGGTTTGGAAATGTGGATGAACTTGGCAGAAATAGGATATCAGGAAGCATCAGGCAGCTCCTGATTGACCAGCGTTTTCCATTTTCTTCTCAGGAAATCATTAACCTCTCTTCTGTGAAGTAAAGCTAGTGTTATCAGCCTCTGTTATCAATATTTCTTGTAATGTATAAAGATTAAAGAGAAAAATTCTTGTTTTTTTAAATTGTATAGTTGATTTACAGTGTGATAATTTCTACTATACAGCAGTGTTTCAGTTATACATATATTTTTTTCTTTGCCAATATGATTTATCACAGGATACTGAATACAGGAAAAATTTCTCTTCTTGATCCTTAGTCCTATTACATACCTACTCTATTGCTGTCATCAATCCAATGAGTTCAACTTCAAGGCAAGCAAGAAGCTTGGTCACATAAGTTTGTGAGAAAGCTGAGACACTGAAATCAGGACTGAGTCTACAAGCCTCTGAGACTCTGTGTTTCCTGTCTACATGCCCATGTCTAAAACTACAGGATATTCCAGCACCAAACCAAGGGATGGACCCAGTATCAAGGGAGATCAGATAGAGGTAATACTATACTTACCAGGGTAGAAGCAAAATAGCTCAAGTCAATAGAGAATTCCATTCAGAAGTTGGGTGAGGTGTAGATCAGTGTCTGGCCTTGCCATGGATTTCACAGATGTCAAAACTAGATTTCAGCAAGGATATTCAGTCCTAGTGGAAAAAATGAACTGTTGGAGGCCTTCAGGGAAGATTGAGGCTTGGTGGGCCAGAGTTCCCTCCAGGCATATCAGACAATGGATCAATGTAGCACAATGAATTCTAGACTATAAAACGTGGTTGAGAGAGGACATAAGAGAGTGGGGTAGGAAGCCTCCTAAGATACTCTGCCTTGGCCTAGATTATTTCAGAAATCTCCGTGGAGATGAGCTGATGTATTAATTATAGTGAACAAGAGAGGGGAAGGAGGAAGGAAGGCAGTTGTCCTTATGAGGACAACGAAGAATATATACTGTGGTCCTTGCCCTCAAGGAGCTGGCAATCCTGTTAGAGAGCCAAGCTATGCACCCTTTAAAGTGAAGAACAGTATCAAAGAACTCTATAACTGAAGGACAAAAATATAACCCAACATCAAGTGATGAAATGATTAGTCTGAGCTGGAAGAACTGAAGGTAGCTTCATAGAGAAGACAGCCCTTTAGATTGGGCAGTCTTGGAAGCAATAGCTGCAAAGTACATGATAGTTACACTAAATAGTGTCATTTACAAGGCTTATTGATGTGAACCTTTGGAAAAGTAATTGACGTTGCTCACTGTTTTCTACAAATATAAAGAACCCTTGTTGCTCCCACCCACAGCTTCCTAAGGCATGCAGAGTGTCATTTAATATAGACCTAGTCCCTCCACCATCTCCTCTCCTGAGACCCGAGAAGAACCACAGTGGGATGTGGGCTCGGAAGACTTCTTAGACTTGGCCTGAGATCACTCTTTGGGGGTGCTGTTGATTGCACAGAAAAAACTTTGAGGATGCACTCTGGAACAACTCTTTGAGGAGGAAGTGACAAGAATGCTATTGCCCCCACCCATGGAAAGACTTGCTGCTTGGAATTTGCCAAGTGTTTCTTTAGGTTACTATGGAGACCTAGTTCTCCTTAGCTTTCTCATATGAGCACAATATAGAGGAGCCTTTTCACTGTCATCTGAGCCATCCCCAGGCCTGGGAGGCAGCATAGGGAAATGGGAACCCCAGGAGGAAGTGGAAACGCAGACGCACTAATGTACAGAGATCAAGAGCCAAATTTCTGCTCAGCTGAGTGCTGCGAGGCAAATTACATAATGTCTCTATAAAGTGAGAGAGTTATTTACATTTGACGTTAGTAGAATTAAGTGAAATAACTCAAGTAAACATTATTGAGCAGCTTTCACATTACAGATTTGAAATTAGACACTGAGGATATGAAGATTAAATCATTTATTCATTCACTTGTTTGTTCATTCAGAGAATGTTGACTGACCATCTACTATTAGCCTAATGAATAAAACAAAGCTCCAGCTTATGTTCTACTGAAGGACATAAGAAATAAACACACTTAACCCAATTTATATGTATACGTTTGTTGTTTTTTAATCACTAAGTCGTGTCAAACTCTTTGCGATCCCATGAACTGTAGCTCTCCAGGCTTCTCTCTACATGGGATTTCCCAAGCAAGAATACTAGAGTGTGTTATTTACAGTACAATTAACCAGTGCTATCAGTTTCAGTTCAGTCACTCCTTCGTGTCTGACTCTTTGCAACCCCATGAACCGCAGCATGCCAGGCCTCCCTGTCCATCACCAACTCCCAGAGTTTTCCCAAACTCATATCCATTGAGTTGGTGATGCCATCCAACCATCTCATCCTCTGTCATCCCCTTCTCCTCCTGCCTTCAATCTTTCCCAACATCAGGGTCTTTGCAACCGAGTCAGCTCTTTGCATCAGGTGGCCAAAATATTGGAGTTTCAGCTTCAACATCAGTCCTTCCAGTGAACACCCAGGACTGATTTCCTTTAGGATGGACTGGTTGAAGGGAAAAAAAAAAAGGGGCAGAGAGTGATGGAAGGTAGGAGGGAAGTAAGTTATACATAGATAGACCAGGGAAGAGCTCTCTGAGGAGGAGACATTTAGCAGAAGCTGGGATGAAGTAAAGCGCAAGCCAAGTGGCTATTTGGTGGAAAGCTTCCAGCAGAGGGGTGAGCAACGTAAAGCCCTGAGGGGGGAGAAAGAGCTTTTTTAAAAAATGAAAGTTTACAATTTTCAACACTGGTTTGAATATATGGGTGGTTAAAGTGAAGTGGAGAAAAAAATGCTGAACCAGGACTAACACATCTTGGATTCTGGTCCCACTGCTGTCACGAGGTATTTGTATCAAAGGCCTAACTTCACCTTTTAGTCTCTACTGTCTCCATCTCTAATAAAAAGCCTTTAGCTCCCTGATTTCTCATTCTTTGAAGATGAGGTTAAGATGAGTTGTTTTCTGATCAGAACATACTGTACACACATGAACATTTCCTGCCCCTGGAGGCTTTCTAGTATTATACTTCCTTGTCATGGTGTCAACCAGTCTTATAATCTATAGATACATTGGCCAAAACCTACTCCCTTCAACCAGCTTGTAGATGTACTTGAAATTCCATAATTAAGAATTTAGTCCTTGGCTTTGTCTAAGATTAAAATGTACATGTAAGATTAAAATGTACATGTAAGATTAAAATGTACATGTAAGATTAAAATGTAAGATCCCTTGTTTCAATTTCCTATTGTTACTATAACAAGTTACCACAAACTTAGAGAATGAAAACTACACATCTTTATAGTCTTACACTTCTAGATAAAAAGTCAAAAATTAGTCTAGAGGCAAAAATTTCAAGAGCAAAGTATCAGCCAAGCCACGATTCTTCTGGAGGCTTCAGGGGACAATCCATTTCCTTGTGTTTTTCAGATTCTAGAAAATCCCTACATTCCTTGGCTTCGGTTCCACATTACTCCAGCTGCTACCTCATAGAAGGTCATCATATCTCTTTCTCTGACTCTGACCCATCTGCTTCCCTCCCCTAAGGACCCTAGTGATTACACTGGACACACTCCAATTGGAAAATCCAGAATAATCTCCCCATCTCAAGATCATTAGCATCACAGCTATAAAGTCCCTTTTGTCATGTAAGATAACATATTCATAGGTTCTGGGGATTAGGACATGGACATCTTTGGGAGCCATTATTCAGCATACTGCTTCCCAACTCTTACTTTGAAGCTATTTATCTGTCAGTCTCAATTATGCAAGCCCTAGCCCAGATCTTAAAATTAGCCGAAGGAAGCCTTTAAGACACCAAAATATACTCATAGAGTCCATACAATTTAATCATAAGAGGGCTCCCTTCGGCTTTTATTCAATTAAGTTCAATGAATAAAGATAAACCATTTACTGCATATTAGAATACTACTACATGCTCTATCCATGGGGTCGCACAGAGTCGGTCACAACTGAAGCAACTTAGTAGCAGCAGCAGCAGCAGCAGATGCTCTAAGGAACACCAAGAACTCTAAAAATTAGTTCCTGCCTTTTAAAAGACTTGCTATCTAGGAAGCATAATACGAGTGCATAAATAACTACAATACAAAGCAAAATGTGGTCCCATAAGCTCATCTGTACAATAATCAGTGGGAAAGATAACATAAGGAAGAGTACTGTGAGCTGAATATTTTAGGGGAAATGTCAAGGGAAATAGGGGGAAGGAAACAAAGTATCCATGCCAAAGTAACTAAATAAAATGCAGTGCTGCCATCAACACGATCACAGAAGTCAGAACGGCCACCGTGGTGGTGGGGGAGGGCCGGGGGCGGGGGCTGGTCTNATGTTGGACCAGATAACCTGTAAGTCAGGCTGAATCCTGACCTGGCCCGTAGCAGCTGCTTCTAGAGGCCAGAGGGTCCCTAGGATGTGGAACGCAGGGCGACTGACTTACCCCCAGAGCCTTGGCTTCCCGAATGAAGAAGCTCTGTGTGGGGCCCACTGCTGCAGGCACCCTCCTGGGAACCACTTTCTGAGCGAAATGCACGGCAGTGGGGCCTTTCAGAGGCTCTGCTGGGAAAGCTCCAACCACTGAATTCCTGGGTGTCGTCATTTCACCCTCAGACTCCTGAGGATAAATAATAACGATGAGAGGAAACAGGATTGTTAGCCAGCTTCTACCCTGTCATGAATCTGAATAGTTTCCTCTGTGTTCTCTGCACGGTGTCACTGAAGGCAGTCAGGGCCTCTTCCTACTGGCTTTGGATCGAGGCAATGCCTCCTTCCACGCTCTGAGACAGGGTCTGGGGGAGCATCTCAGAAAGTATGACGAGTGGAGTATTTCCTGCCTGGCCAGTAACTGAGGATGTCAGAGTCATCAGTGATTCTGGCTGTGCAGTGTGGATTTCTGAGCCCTAAGGGCACCCATTAAAAGATGCTTGCCCCTTGGAAGCAAAGTTATGACCAACCTAGACAGCATNCTGTGTTCTCTGCACGGTGTCACTGAAGGCAGTCAGGGCCTCTTCCTACTGGCTTTGGATCGAGGCAATGCCTCCTTCCACGCTCTGAGACAGGGTCTGGGGGAGCATCTCAGAAAGTATGACGAGTGGAGTATTTCCTGCCTGGCCAGTAACTGAGGATGTCAGAGTCATCAGTGATTCTGGCTGTGCAGTGTGGATTTCTGAGCCCTAAGGGCACCCATTAAAAGATGCTTGCCCCTTGGAAGCAAAGTTATGACCAACCTAGACAGCATATTAAAAAGCAGAGACATTACTTTGCCAACAAAAGTCCATCTAGTCAAGGCTATGGTTTTTCCAGTGGTCATGTATGGATGTCAGAGTTGGTCCATAAAGAACGCTGAGTGCTGAAGAACCGATGCTTTTGAACTGTGGTGTCAGAGAAGACTCTTATGAGTCCCTTGGACCGCAAGGAGAGTCAACCAGTCCATCCTAAAGGAAATCAGTCCTGAATATTCATTGGAAGGACTGATGCTGAAGCTGAAACTCCAATACTTTGGCCACCTAAAGTGAAGAGCTGACTCACTGGAAAGACCCTGATGCTGGGAAAGACTGAGGGCAGGAGGAGAAGGAGACGACAGAAGATGAGATGGTCGGATGGCATCACCGACGCGATGGACGTGAGTCTGAGCAAGCTCCGGGAGTTGGTGAAGGACCGGGAGGCCTGGCGTGCTGCAGTCCGTGGGGTCAGACACGACTGAGCGACTGAGCAGCAATATGAAGGGACTGATTTCCGTGAGCCCAGACTCTTACACC
This sequence comes from Antidorcas marsupialis, assembly GCA_006408585.1. Classification (NCBI taxonomy): domain Eukaryota; kingdom Metazoa; phylum Chordata; class Mammalia; order Artiodactyla; family Bovidae; genus Antidorcas; species Antidorcas marsupialis. The sequence continues at coordinate 233,935 of SJYB01003399.1, forward strand.
TTCCCACACTCAGAAGAGCACCAAATCCCCTAACTTGGAAGGTCCGATTTCCTTTAATTAACAGTAACATCCTGATGTTCAGGCTACCTGCCTCTTGTTTCAAAACTTCCGAATGACCTGGCACCTTCCCTCAGCTCTTCGGGGCAGTTCTCTCAGGACTCCTTGAGATGCTGCCTCCTGGGCCCAAGTCATAAAAGTTTCTGCCAAATAAAAGGAAATTCTCACCTTTTAGGCTGTGACTGTTTCTTAAGTGTGCAGGGGTCTGGCTCAGGGTCCCTGCCGGTATTCTTGACACCCCCACAAGGGTCGTGGCTTTTCTCTGTGGAGAACGCTGCGCTTGCTAACTTGTGGGTTCCGTGCGTCTGTCACCCTTGGACGCTTGTCTCGTGCTTTAATATAAGAAAATGTATTGTTCACGGGCTTGCCCCTGTCCCTCTGCTTATCTGCTTTTGTCCGTGGAGATGGGCCAGAGTCACATGGTGGAAGGTGGTGAAGACTGCGCCTGCAGTCAGGAGGGGCCGGTACGGTCTGCCCTGCTCCCACTAACTCTGCAATCTTGAGCACATCACCTCAGGGAGGTTCTCAAAGGTTCTGTGTAAGACTGTGGCCTCCTGAGTCACACATCAGACTGCCTAGGTTCAGATCGTGATTTCCCTGTTTACTGTGAAACTTTGGGGAAGTTCTTCAAACTCTGGGCCTCAAGTTCTTCAGCCATAAAACGAGGACAATGATAATTCCTGTCTCATACGGTTGCTGTAAGACTTAAACGGCCGTATGGCGTGTGTGCCTCAGCCAGGGCCAGCTCAGACCTCAGCGTCTCGAAGAAGCCTTCCCCGAGCCCTCAGTCCACAGTGCGGCCCCCTGATGACTCTCCGCGGGACCTCCCTTTGCTTCCCGCTCACTTGCTGTGAGTAGTTGCTGTGTTTTTCTGCTTCTTTATCATTTGTCTTTCCCTACTAGAGCGTAAGTCCCTTGCGTTTCTTCTTTACTATTTAAAGCGCGCCTGGGACTCCCCCAGAGGTCTGGGGGCTAAGACTCCGCTCTCCCACTGCAGGGGACCTGGGTCCCCTCCGGGATGAGCCGTGCGCCGCAACTACGAGCTTGCACGGTGCCACCAGAGACCCCGCAGCCGCGGTGAAGAGGGAGGGGCCCCGGGCCGCGCAGGGCAAGCCAGCGCTTTTAAAAGTCACGAAAGTGAGCTGGGTTTGGAAGTTTCTTCGTGAAGGTGACTGAAGAGGCGCGTGCGGGTGGCGCGCCCACGTCTGAGGCATTCGCTTCTGTTGTTCCTGTTCCTGCTCTTAACATGATTTCCTTTAGGAACATTTGTTTCTATGTTTTTTCCATCTGAAAATGAGACCAATACACCTTTCACAGGCAGGTTGTGATAAATAAGTAAGTTAATGTAAGTGAAAACGCCCCGTACACAGGGAGAGAGTAAATGTGGTTTGATCTCTGGATTCTGAACAGCAACGTCCCTTTCTGGTTCTGACACTTTAAGGCTGTTCTGCCTTCCTCATCGTGTGATCCCCTTGGGAATTCATCTCTGTGGATGCCGAGGCCGCGCATCCCACGTGCTTATCTCTGGGCGCCTGCGGGCTGCTGAGGACAGGTGTCGGGAGACTTCCTGGCCCCGTCCTGTGCCCACTTCCCGGTAACACAGGCCCTCTGGGTCTGGCACCTCACCGGAGCCTCACAGGGGAGACGGGATGAAGCGTTGCCTCTCTTGTGCGGAAACCGCAGCAGGGACAGAGGAGCGGGTGCCTCGTTCAAAGTCACGGCCGCGGCCGCCAGGGGCTTAAAATGTGGGCTTGGCAGAAACAGAGGCATAATTATAGAGAGCATGTAATTCTGTTAATCGAGACTTCCAGAATAAGCAAATCCAGACAGACAGACATAGACGAAGGGGTGCGAGGGGCTGGCTGCTAATGGACGTGGGGTCTCCTTCAGGGATGATTCACAATACTGTGAATGCACACAATGCCCCTGTGTGGTAGAGAACATACAGAATCAGATTATAGACACATACGCATCTCCAAGGTGGGGAAGGGCGCAGGGGTGAGTCGGGGGTTGGGGCTGAGGTCTGCACACGCCCATGCGTGAAGCAGCCGACTGATGGTGACCTGCTGCGTAGCACAGGGAGCCCGGCTCAGTGTTCCCTGAGGTAAATGGGAAGGAAATCCAGAAGCGAGGGGGATGTGTGTGTGTGTGATGGCTGACTGACTCGGATGGACAGCACAAATTAGCACAGCATTTTAAAGCAACTACACGCCAATAAAAATTTTAGAAAGTGAGGGCTAAGACCTAGCCCACACAGCATCTCTGACACCAGGCTGCTTTGTACCCCACGGGGAACAAGAATTTACCCTTTGCTTTATGAAGCTTCTCCTTCTGTTCATATAAATGCACGATTTGGGTGATTATAAACCAGTTGAAAGCAGAGCATGTGTCTGAACCGTGGCTGAGGAAAGAGGGGAGGCTGTGGGCCTGTCACACCTGATGTTTGCCCCAGCTCTAGACGGCCACATGCCAGGTGGTCTCAGGGACCTGCTTTGCACCACAAACCTCCCCACAAGACCGCCAACAAAAGGCAATGTATTAACACAGACCGCTAAGGAGTTCACAAAGCCATTTCTGGTCTGCAGGCGGAGTTCTTAGCGCTAGTCTGAACCTCTGAAACCATTCTGTTCGTTTGACAAATGAGGAAACTGTGGCCCAGGGATGGGACGTGCCTTGCTGGAGACCTTGTACTTGGGATTTCCCTGGTGGTCCAGCGGTTAAGACTCTGTGCCTCCAGTTCAGGGCGCGCAGGTTCGATCCCTTGGGGAACTAAGATCCCCCAGGCTGTGTGTGGTGCAGCCAAACAAATGTTGATGTACTCCCATAATTGTATTTCTAGGACTTTATTCCCATGAATAATAAATGATGGACCTATTTAAGAAACAAAAACAAGCGCCCTTGCGCTTAGTGACGGAGCCAATCCAGGGCTCTGAGGTTGGTGCTCTTCCCTGCCCCGCAGGCTGGGCCACATAGAGCTGTTCATGGAGCACCCAGGGATGCTCCGTGCCAGGGGTACTGGGTGTCCGGTTCCAGCTCTCCCACACCTTTGCTACTAAGTGGGCATCTTGTCCTCTTGCAGGCATGGAACTTTCCCTGGTTAAGCACGGAGGGGGCTTCCCTGGTGGCTCAGAGGTAAAGGACCAGCTCCAGTGCAGGAAGTGTGAGCTCCATCCCTGGCTCAGGACGACCTCCCCGGAGAAGGAAATGGCAGCCCACTCCAGGCTTCTTGCCTGGGAAATGTCATGGACAGGGGAGCCTGGCCGGTCCATGGGGCGACAAGGAGTCGAACATGACTTAGCAGCTAAACAAGCATGGAATGAGCCGGGGCTCCCTTGCCTCCGTCCCGAGCCAAGGCCGCCAGTTGTCTGGGCGTCTGCTGTTTTGATTTCTCCTTATTTCTCAGCTGCTTAAGGCCTTGCCTATATTACTGGTGACACAAAACTTTAATGTGAACAAGTCCTGCTAGGGCTGTGTCAGCAATGAGTAATGCAGTGATGACTTTGCAGGGAATATTTTATTTCTCTTAAAATGATGTCTCATTAAAAAAAAAAAAAAAAAGATGTCTCATTCCGGCAAGTGTATTTCTACAAAACCTTCAACACACATATCACTGTAAATGGTAATTTATAAACACAGGCACACTTGTTTCTCCATGCTCCTTCATTTTTTCATGGAAATAACTGTATCTGCACCAGAGAAGCCCATATATATATATATATTTATAGTAGGTTATTGCCGACTNGCCAGTTGTCTGGGCGTCTGCTGTTTTGATTTCTCCTTATTTCTCAGCTGCTTAAGGCCTTGCCTATATTACTGGTGACACAAAACTTTAATGTGAACAAGTCCTGCTAGGGCTGTGTCAGCAATGAGTAATGCAGTGATGACTTTGCAGGGAATATTTTATTTCTCTTAAAATGATGTCTCATTAAAAAAAAAAAAAAAAAGATGTCTCATTCCGGCAAGTGTATTTCTACAAAACCTTCAACACACGTATTACTGTAAATGGTAATTTATAAGCACAGGCACACTTGTTTCTCCATGCTCCTTCATTTTTTCATGGAAATAACTGTATCTGCACCAGAGAAGCCCATATATATATGTATATTTATAGTAGGTTATTGCCGACTGACTGATGAAAGATTTTATTCATTTTATTCTATGGGAATGTATGAAACTGGGCCACACGCTCATCAGAATGCTGTAGATTCCTGCAGCCTCGCCCTGTGTGTTTTCAGATTGTTCTCAGTGGCTTTTGTCCCCGCCGGTGTGTTTTCCACAGCACGGTTAGGCTCTGAGACGAGTGGGGACACTTGGTGGCGATTACTGATCACACTGGTCAAAATGTGGTCATAAGAGGATTGTTTTCTCACTGAACTGTGCTAAAAGCAGGGGTGCGCTGATCAGACCCTGCCCTGTGTCATTAGACCAACTTCTGCAAATGGTTTTGGGTTTGTGAACGGCGCCCACACAGTTCCCCCTGTCCATCTATACTGAAGACGATCGCACAGCCTTTATGGGTTTTGGTTTGAATAATGACTTTTAGGTCCAGTAAGCCCATCCTTTACTCAGAAGCCCAAAGCTGCGCGGCTCTGGTTACCTCAGCTTCCTCCTTTGCCACCCAAAATAGCTTTCCTTTCACCGTCGCGGCCCAGTGTGCCTGTCTCTGAGGACGCGTGGTCTCACTTCCTCCCTGCTGCCCGTGCCCTTCCGCCCATCCAGAGGGCTGTCCTGCATCTCTGGCCCCTGTTCTGCTCATGGCGTGGAAGGCAGAGCCCGCTGCTGTTTCTAGGCCCAGCTCTGTTGCTTGCTACCTTGGTGATCTGATCTCTCCAGTCAGAGTTTTGTTTTGAGAACATGGGATCATTTCAACTTAAGGCGCTCCGAGGATAACCGTCTCTGGAGCCTGCGTTTTGCAGTGTTTGATTTTTGTGATTGGAGGGCACCTGTGTGCAGTGCTGCGCCAGGCTCTGCTGTGGGGCAGCGTGGACCCGCCGTGTGCGGGCGGCGTGCCCACCCGCGCTCCGCGCCTCCTCCCGGTGCTGTGCCACGCGCCGCGCCGGGGTCTGCTCTGCTCACACCGCTCTTGCTCCTGTAGCCTGCCAGTCTCCCGCCTCTATCTGCCCGCCCTCTCCTTCCCCCACTGTGCCCACACCACTCAGAACAGAACGAAGATCCTTACGATTAGCAGGTACTGCAGCGTCCCCCAGCCCCAGAGCCCTTTCCTCTACCCCGGGCCTGCCCGGCCACTTCCCGGCCCCCGGCCCCGTGCCCCAGCGCCCCAGCGCCCCAGCGCTCCCTGTCTCCCTCACCTCCTCACCGGCCGCTTGCTCCTCAACACTCGGCGGCTAGTTGCTGCTGGAGCCACTCAGCTGAAGCCGCTCTTCTCAAGGGCTGCGCTGCAGGGCTTTCCCTAGAGGCCCAGTGGCTTAAGACCCCGCGCTGCCCCCGCAGGGAGCATGCGCTCCATCCGGCTCTGGGAACCGAGATCCCGCGTGTCACTGTGAGCCTGCGTGGCACGAGCTGGGGGTGAGACGGCTCCAAGAGACAGAGACTGTGCTGTTGAACCAGGCACCAGCCCTCAGACAGCTTCACGTGGGTGCCCCTGCCTCCCTGGCTTGGAAAGCTGGAGCCACGCTCCTCTCCAGCTCTTCCATCTCCACGTGGAGCCAGTGGCCGAGCCCAGGGGCCTCGGTTTGCAGGTGGACCTTTTTCTTGTTACTGCCAGTGTCAGCCCACGAGTGAGATTCTCGTTTCCTCTCCTGGTCTGGCACAGAAATCTTACTTTTCTGACTTTCACCTCGCTTTCCTAATCCATCCTCTGTGAGCCTACTAGATCAGCCTCTAAATCCCTGCTGAAGGTACACTTTTTCCTGAACTGGACTCCATCTCTGATCGGTCATCGCCTGCCGGAGAAACCCTCCACCTGGCTGCTCACAGACTCTACGTCACTTTTTTTTTTTTTTTTTTTNGGCTCTGGGAACCGAGATCCCGCGTGTCACTGTGAGCCTGCGTGGCACGAGCTGGGGGTGAGACGGCTCCAAGAGACAGAGACTGTGCTGTTGAACCAGGCACCAGCCCTCAGACAGCTTCACGTGGGTGCCCCTGCCTCCCTGGCTTGGAAAGCTGGAGCCACGCTCCTCTCCAGCTCTTCCATCTCCACGTGGAGCCAGTGGCCAAGCCCAGGGGTCTCGGTTTGCAGGTGGACCTTTTTCTTGTTACTGCCAGCGTCAACCCACGAGTGAGATTCTCGTTTCCTCTCCTGGTCTGGCACAGAAATCTTACTTTTCTGACTTTCACCTCGCTTTCCTAATCCATCCTCTGTGAGCCTACTAGATCAGCTTCTAAATCCCTGCTGAAGGTACACTTTTTCCTGAACTGGACTCCATCTCTGATCAGTCATCGCCTGCCGGAGAAACCCTCCACCTGGCTGCTCACAGACTCTACGTCACTTTTTTTTTTTTTTTTACAGTTTCAGACTTTGCTTTATTCTAAGAGTTCAGGCTTAAGAAGCATCACCCATCTCTTGGTTTTCAGAAACACTGGCGGTCTCAACATGGTTTCTTAAGCTCACGTCCCTCCACTGCCCACAAAAGCCACTGGTCTGGACACACCTCCTGCCTTCCAGGCGGCACTACCGGTAAAGAACCCGCCTGCCCGTGCAGGAGACACGAGAGACGGGGGTTCGATCCCTGGGTCAGGGAGATCCCCAGGAAGAGGGGATGGCAACCCACTCCAGTGTTCTTGCCTGGAGAGTCCCATGGACAGAGGAGCCTCGCGGGCTGCAGCCCAGGGAGCTGCAAAGAGTTGGACAGACTGAGCACACACATGGAAGGCTCTTCCTGGGCAGAAATTCTGTAAACCCCCAGCTCTCTGCATTCTTTACTTGTCAACAAAAGTCATCTTTCTCAGGTCATGTTGTTAATCCCTCTGCTGCTGCTGCTAAGTTGCTTCAGTCGCGTCCGACTCTGTGCGACTCCATACACAGCAGCCCACCAGCCTCCTCCATCCCTGGGATTCTCCAGGCAAGAACACTGGAGTGGGTTGCCATTTCCTTCTCCAGAGGATGTTCCCGACCCAGGGATCGAACCCAGGTCTCCTGCATTGCAGGCCAACTCTTTACCATCCGAGCTACAGGGAAGATCTTTTCTACACACTATGGGCTGATAAGTAGGAAGCTGAATTGCTTTCCTGGGCAGCTTTACGCACACTCAGGTGTCAGACCAAAAGGCGACCGTTTCCCCTCACCTGTTGGTCAGTGAGCTGAGGCGGTTTTACGGGAGTGTTGCTGGTTTCAGGAAAGAACCGTGACAGGGCCGGGTCATCGCTAGCAGCCTTCACTAGATGCTCCTCACACTCCACCCCCAGCAGTGCTGTGGGGGATTTGAGGCAGGGGTTTGCTGTCCACCAAGCCCCTCCAGAAACTTTTAGCCCGAGACGCTCACCAACACCTAAGGCTATTCACATTCAGTGCAACATCTCTGGAGACAAAAGCATTTACAGCGCGAGGTGTGTTATCTTCATAACAGCCGTGCCTGATTATTTTCTCACTTGGTACAGGGCCATTGGAAGAGCTCCGGGATTTTAGCTCGTTTATTCTTCATAATGCAGGGGGTATTACTACTGCCCCCATTTTACAGATAAGGAAACCGAGGAATACTGAGGTTCAGTAACTTGTTGATGGTGGAGCTCAGGTTGGAGCCCAGCAGGTAGTAACCATGCTTTAATCTACGTATTGCAGTCTGCTGCTTTTGCAGAAGGACCCAGAGTTGACTGGCCCAAGCCATTCTTGAGTGAGCGCACGGTTACGATGGCAGACACCCCGCACGTCTTGGTTTCGCCTCTGCTCGGATGATAAATACACCACCAGAAAAACCCTGGAGTCAAAGCCGAGCCTCTGGCCTCGCGAACCATCCTCTGCCTTATCCATCACTGCCTTAGTCATGTAAACAGGGCAAACGGATTCCTTACCTGAGTCTCCAAGGTCTCAAGGCTCAAGTGCTGATGCGTGGGTTCTGGCCGCCGAGTTCACCTCGCCAGCTCGCCTCCCCAGGACACGGGGGCCCGAATGAGCGGGGCCGGGCCTGGGAGCGCCGGGGGATGCCAGGTGACAGGAAGTCAGGGGCTCCTGCTGCCTTGCGCTCTGCACCGACGGCTTGGGCTTAACGCACAGTCATGAGAGCCGGAGGATATACAAAAACGTTCCGCCATACCAGGAGGTTTCACTTCTTGAAAAAGACCCCAGGGACCTCCAGGCGTACTTCACGCTGCCTTAATTAGAAGGACGGTGTACCCCCACCCTGTAGGCAGGTGTGGATGGCAGGTCCCCAAGGGCAAGAAGGGCTCTAGAAATTCTCCCAAGAAGGGCTGGTACGACTCTTACCTTTTTCCGTTTACTTTTAGGAGGGGGCAGGTGGGAAGGCGGCGTCCGCACGGAGCGACTCGAGGATCGCTCAGCCCTTACAATGGCAGTGGTGTGTGCCCTCTGTGCCCCCGCTGGCCCACGCGTGGAGTTCCAGTGGGGCCATGTGTGTCTCACGTTGCATTTAGTAGAGATGGCCTTAAAGTATTGTTTGGTGCTATAGAATGTGTCCCCGGAAGCCTCAGGTGAGAGCTTCACATTTGAGGTGTCCCTGAAATAGAATCTCTACCTCTGCCCTCGCCGCTTCCCTCCGTCTGTCTAGTCGCCCTGTGTCCTCTCTCTTTGCAGCAGGGGCTGGAGCCGTGTGATCGCGGAGCCCAGAGCCAGATCAGGTTGGGGGAGGAGGAAGATAATGGCCGGGAGAGCGAGGAGGAAGGTGACAGCCTGGGGAGTGAGATGGAAGGTGACGGCCTGGAGAGTGAGATGGAAGGTGATGACCGGGAGAGCGAGATGGAAGGTGATGGCCTGGAGAGTGAGATGGAAGATGGACCAAACCAAATCAGTATGGAACAGGAAGCAGAGAGAGCTTTGTCCGAAGATACCGTAGCCCTTGCCCTACAGTAGACCACCTTTTGGTTCATAGTTTGGATTTTCCCTGACTTTCACAGTTTCCTATTGACTTAACTCACTAGAGGCCCAGGGCTGTAGCTGGGCCATGGTTTGCAGAGTCTGAAGGGCCGGGCCTGGCGCCAGCCCATAGCCTCTCTCTTGCTCTCTCTCTTCTGCATTTCTCCGTCTCTTTTCTTTAAGGTGATCTGGGATCAGACGATTGACGCCAAGTAGAAGTCATTCTGGAGAGGCCGGTTTGGGGGCAGCATAGGAAAAGTGCCATCTCCCCGCCGCGGGGCAGGCTGGCGTGAGAGCAGGGGGCTCGCTGCGGTCGGAGCCACGCGGCGCCTCTCACCGACGTCGCGGAGAGAAGAGGGGACGCGTGAGGCCCCGTCCGTCCTGCGGGTCCGCGCTGTCTGCTCGCGCCCCACAGCCGGCAGCGCCCGGGGTCTGAGTCGTGGACGACCGTGAGGCCTGGGAGACAGGGTTCGCCCTCTGGGTGAGCAAGGTCCGTCCCCAGAGAAGGAAAGGGCAGCCGCTCCGGTACGCTTGCCCGGGGATCCCATGGACGGAGGAGCCTGGTGGGCTGCAGGCCGCGGGGTCGCAGAGCCGGACACGACTGAGCGACCCACACTTTGGCTTTTTCCACCCTCGCCTTGGCAGCTGGATTCCTTACCACTGAGCTGCCAGGAGAGCCCCTTCCTTCTGCGCTGAGGGGCCACTTTATATTAAAAAAACAGCATTAGATGCGTGACTGCCTGTACACCACACACTGTCCATGTAGCACCTATGGTACTGGTTCCGGTTTATGACTGTGGGAACCAAAGTTCAGAGGAAACGGGGAAACTGACTCAGAGGCACAGAGTAAGTGACAGTGATGTTTGGGAAGCAAGATAACTGCAATTATAAATTTCAAAGAAAACCCACTATTTTCTGAGTTATTTTTACGTTCCAAGCAGTCATAGAATCCATTCACATTTCATTTAAGAATCACAGGAAACACATTAGGTAGGTAGTATCATTATATTTTAGTGTAGGAGTTTAAAGCTCACAAAGGTTAAATAATTTGTTCAAGTCACTTTGCTTTTAAGGTCGAAACCAACGCCTGACTTAAGCGCCCTTATTATTATATGACAAGCCCCTCCTCAAATATATCTTAAACCCTACCCATCAGAGCCCTACCCATTGGCTACCATCTACTTTTCATCAGGACCCCACTCCCCAGCCCTCTCCCCTCAATCAATGCCTTTTCCCTCCAGCTTAGAGTAGAAATGAAAACCTGCTTGTTTGTTCTTGAGGCGTGCTGTTTTCCCCATGCCTAAAGAAGCAGAGGATGATAGGATTTGATGCTAGGGATTTTGATTCAAATCCTGAACTGAATCATGCTCCCTTTTGTGGCCTGAGAGTTAGCCGCTCTGAGCGTCAGTCTGCGATGTGGGCTAGTTACGCCGCTTTCAGGGTGTCCGTGACAAGCGAGCAATGGCAGAGGTGAGAGCCCCGACTCTTCCCAGGCAGCTGTCATCAAAGGGCGGCCTGGGAATCTCCGGGAGTTTCTTGAGACCCTCGTAGGAGGTCTGTGACCTCAGAACCGTTTTCATCGTAATACTAAGACCTTATTTCCCCTCTCCATGGACTTATAGCAGCTTTCTCCGCCGGCTGTAGAACAGGAGACTCTGCAACAGGTTGAACGCAGAAGCAGCTAAGAGAATCTAGCTGTCCTCCGTCAAGAGCGAAGCAGCGGCTTCCAAGCTTTGCTCTGCATTGCAGTTACCTGGGAACCTTAAAAAAATACTGATGTCCGACTCTTACCACATTCTGATTTAATTGGTACGAGCTGGTACGTGGTGCATTGGGGTTTCTGAAAGTTCCCCTTGAATGTGCAGTCAAATTAAATGGGGATTTGTTTTACAATGGATATAAAGTTACACAAGATGAGTAAGTTTTAGAGATCTGTTGTCCAGCAGAGTGTTTATAGTTAATAATATGGTATTGTGCACTTGGAAATAGGCTAAAAGGATAGACCTAATATTAAGCAGTTTCACTAAAACCTAAAACTAAAACCAAAACCCAGAAAAGGACAGAAGGAACACTTTGGAAGTGATGGGTAGGCTTAGCGGCTTGGTGGTGGTACAGGGCTTACACACACATTAAATGTGTGCAGTTTTTTGGTGAATAAACTATAACTCAATAAAGCTAAAAATAAAAGAATCTCATGTAACCCTAAAAAAAAAGGTTTACAAAACTGTATATCAATGTTACTCTCCACAATAACTCTTATTTTTTTTAAAATAGAGTTATTTTAGTAAAAATATTACCTGTATTAATCTGTAATGATCAGTCAAATATTTTTTCAGAGTGTCAAGAGCTTCTGAGACCAAGGATCTGAACGATGTCAGTGTGTTGGCCTAGAGAGTAAGACTGGGCTCCGGAGCTGGATTATCTGTTGGTCATGACTTTGCCATTGCGAACGTTGTGGCCCTGGGCACTTGACTTACCCTCTGTGTGCTTCAGCTTCACTGGGTCTGCAAAATGAGTGTAATAATAAAGCCTGCCTTTTGGACTTTTGGGGGAGGCTGAATAAGCCTGCCTTTTGGATTTTGGGGGGAGGCTGAATAAGCCGTGTCCTTTTGGACTTTTGGGGGAGGCTGAATAAGCCTGCCTTTTGGACTTTTGGGGGAGGCTGAATAAGCCTGCCTTTTGGACTTTGGGGGGAGGCTGAATAAGCCTGCCTTTTGGACTTTGGGGGAGGCTGACTAAGCCTGCCTTTTGGATTTTGGGGGTTGGCTGAATAAGCCGTGTCCCTGGAGCCCTCGGCGCGGCGCCCGGACCCTGCAGTGGCTTCTCCCGGGCCTGCCAGTGGCTACAGGCGGCCCCCGTCGAGCGGTGTGGACTGGGGGCCTGGCCGTCCTTGCAGCCGGCTCAGCTTCCCGCACGGCAGTGGGGCAGGAGCCCCGGGCCGAGGCTCTGGAAGTCGGCGGGAGGCACCCGGGGCCCGGTCAGCCTGGCTGTGGCTCATTTCTCAGCCAGCCCCACACCGCCATCCTGCGGTTCAGTGAACGGACCTCTAGCAAAGGAGGTGACGCCACGGCGACTGTGTGACGTGGGGCGAGGAGGAGCCGGCCTTGCAGAGGGGGACGCGCTGCATCAGCCGGCGCCCCCGGGCCCGCCCGCGCCCCCAGGCCACCGCTCTGAGTCGCCCCCCGGCTTCCCCGAATCCCGCCCTTAGGCGTGTNTTCAGTGAACGGACCTCTAGCAAAGGAGGTGACGCCACGGCGACTGTGTGACGTGGGGCGAGGAGGAGCCGGCCTTGCAGAGGGGGACGCGCTGCATCAGCCGGCGCCCCCGGGCCCGCCCGCGCCCCCAGGCCACCGCTCTGAGTCGCCCCCCGGCTTCCCCGAATCCCGCCCTTAGGCGTGTGTGCCCGCTGCCCTTCCTCACAGGCCTGATTCGCCGCTCAGTCGCATCTCACATCAGGCCTTTATTCTCCCAGTTCCGCTCCGTCCCATTCCTCACGGCCACCACACTCAGCGGGCCCCCTCATAATGGCGAAAGACAGGGAAACGAGGAATTCAAGGATGCTGAAAACCATCAGCATAGCCAAAATTCCCTGTAACAGAAGAAGACACGAAGGGTCAGTATTAGCGCAGCAATGCTCCTGTAAAAGTAATTTCCGATGCCGGTGGGGCAGCAGCGGTGAGGCGAGGGGTGAGACCTCCGTGTCTCAAGCGTGTCTAACGCTTGGGAAGCAAGCGGCGGGAGGGCTATGAGGAAACGCGGCTGTGCCACACAGCAGGCACAGCAGAGCCCCGTAGGCAACAGCAGCTTGGTTTTTCTGGAGGAAGTTATGCAAGAGGCAGTTATGCATCTACTTTCTAAATTATACACTGAATCATATGACTCCACTTCATAAGCATGCAATACAGAGAAATATTTTAAAAGCGGCCTGTTGAAAGAGAAAGAAAGAAGGTTAAGAAACGAAAAAGGAGCAAAAATAGAAAAGGAAAGAAAAAGAGGGGAAAGAACCTACAGGCTAAGAAAGAGAGGACCACGCAGAAAGAGACACCTTTCAGTGTCACGCTGACAGCAGCTTCTCGCGTTCTTTTCGTTACCGCGGAAGGCCTTGAAAATATTCCGTATTCTGGCCACTGAGAGTGTCTGTAGGGACACACGCCTGTTAGTAGCCCAGGGGCTCGTCACAACTTGGGTTTTGCTGGTGAAGGTCTGTCAAGATTAGTATGGTTGACACTCTGTCCTACAACTGTCTGCGTCTGCATGCTTTCACTAGAGGCTGAAAACTTGTTCTCAAGTCACATTGCAGCAAGCCAGTCCAGTTTTCTCGCCTGGAAAATCCCATGGACAGTGGAGCCTGGTGGGTTACAGTCCATGGGGTTGCCAAGAGCCTGACCTGGCTAAGCATGGTATCTCTTGGTGCAGTTATAACTCTTTTATTCTCTAGTGACTGGAAATGGTTTATTTCTTCTTTCTCCCCT
>SJYB01003399.1:252449-262358 GCA_006408585.1 Antidorcas marsupialis
GTGTCGCTACTCTCAAACATGTGGTAATGTTCATGTTTTGAAGCCAAAATGTGTGTTTCTTTGGTTATCCTCCATTCAAGCACAGTCATCCACATCAGTGGCTAAAAACAACTGCTGCTCTCCAAGGACAGATGGTTCAGTTCAAACTCTCAGACACTGGAGAAGGGATTAGAGAGTAACTGTTAAGGAATGGCATGTAAAAGGAGACACAGTGTCTCAGTTGGATAGCATCTGTGAAGGTCAAAGTGATAAAGCTTCTGATACTATCACTAGTCGTTACAATGGAGTCATTAAAAAACTGTATTATAATCTAGATGATACTGCTTAGGTGGGAAAGCCATTATTAGACACAGAAACGGAAGCTTTAAAAGATTCAGAAGATGTTGTTGAAAGCCCTGCTGTGTCCCATGATGAACACAGACACCAAGAGATAAAGGGCCAGAGAACACCAGGGCCTCCTGCAGCTCGGCGCCTTGCGATGGAAAACAGTATTACGCTGAGTGAAGTGACTGGCTCAGGAAAAGATGGCAGAATACTTAAAGAAGATATTCTCAACTATCTGGAAAAGCAAACAGGAGCTATACTACCTCCTTCACCAAAAGCTGAAATTACGCCACCTCCACCAAAACCAAAAGGCAGAACTATTCCTATTCCAACATCAAAGCCTCTAGTGTTCACAGGCAAGGACAGAACTGAACCCGTGAAAGGCTTTCACAAAGCAACAGTCCAGACCATGTCTGCGGCCCTGAAGACACCTCATTTTGGGTATTGTGGTGAGGGTGACCTTGCTGAACCAGTTAAGCTACGGGAATAATTAAAACCCATTGCTTTTGCTCGTGGAATTAAACTAGCCTTTATGCCCTTCTTAAAAGCTGCTTCATGGGATTACTATAGTTTCCTGTTCTTAATGCTTCTGTGGATGAAAACTGCCAGAACGTAACATACAAGGCTTCTCATAACACTGGAACAGCGATGGGTACAGAACAAGGCTTGATTGTACCAAATGTGAAAAATGTTCAGATCCGCTCCATATGTGAGATTGCCACTGAATTGAACTGCCTCCAGAAATTGGGCTCTGCGGGTCAGCTCAGCACCGATGACCTTATAAGAGGAACGTTCACTCTTTCCAACACTGGATTAATTGGTGGTACCTGTGCCAAACCAGTGATACTTGGGCCCTGGGAACAATCAAGGCCCTTCCCCAATTTATGGAGAAAGGGGAAGTCTGTAAGGCCCAGATAATGAACGTGAGCTGGTCAGCTGATCACAGAATTATCGACGGCACTACAGTGTCATGCTTCTCTACTTTGTGGAAATCCTACTTAGAAAACCCAGCTTTTATGCTACTAGATCTGAAATGAAGACTGATCAGACATCCCTGAACTTCCTGAGCTTCCGAAGAACGTGTAGAGCCCAGCTGTGCAGCACACGCCCCTCACTGCAGTGTGTGTTGTAAATGACTTTAGTGTATGATTATGGTTCTGAGGCACAAAGGGGATCCACTGTTCTGTTAGGCGTTTACTGAAAAGGAGTAATGGTGTACTAGTCAGTTCTCTCAGGGCGGTCACATTTCACAGGGCACAGTGTGACTCTTAATATGGTGCTGAGGTCTTTGTGTCCATGGACCGAAACTGGAAGGAACAACACAATATTACTGAGAGACAGACAGCCATCTACAATATTTGCCCTGTTTTTTTTCTCTCTCTTTTTTAAAATTTTATTTTAAACTGACTCTTAATGAAACTTAGAGAGGTTCATTATACTTAGTTGGGAAAAGGAATTTATATGCAAATATATTTCCTATTTCCCCACAATAATGCAAATTATTTTATAAAGTAAGAGCAATTATATTTACCTTTTAAGATATCCAGGAGTCTGTTGTTCTGTAGCTATTATCATCTGTAAATGTCTTATTTGTATAATGTCTTTTGAAAGTGAAAATTATAAGCTAATCTTAAAATGTCCAATTATAGTTTTGTAACCTATAAGACCATTGAAAGTATTTGTTTAAAGTGGATAAACTTTTAGAATTTTGGTAATGTTTTAGTGTTTCATTGGGAGAAATTTCACTTTTACAACCTTGCTTCAATGTGAGGAAGGTCACTGACATTGTCTTACATTCAGAAATCCATTACCTTTTATTTTTATACTTTCTTGGTGTTCAGCTAAAAAGGATAGACTAAGAAATTAGACTCTGTTCTGTTCTCCACATCCTGAGAAGGAATTTGAATAAGGGGAGAGAGAAGACTGATGGGTAATTATGGACATCAAAATAAAATAATAAATTTTGCACAGAAATAAAGGTGTCCTCATGATCATTCTTTTAGAAGCCCACTTGAATCAGAAAGTTAGGTTGTTTCTGATATTGTCTAAGTGAATCCCGTTGTTCAAGGGAGCTTTTGTGACAGAAAAAGTTGTTTTAATGTCTTTTTGATTTTTTTCAAAATGGAAATGATGTGTCAGTCAGAAAATAATGGATCTAATGGATGTTATTCTTTTTAAAATTCAGATAATATGAAGAATTGCAAAGAAAATAAAATCATCCATAACCCTACCACTGTGAGCAGTTAGAGCAAGGCATCTGTATACGAAGCTGCTCTTTTTATGAAAATGAGATTGTGCTGGATCTATTATTTTATAATTTGATTAATTTAACATTATATTATCAGTCAATAAATGATTCCATATTATAATCCTTAAAAAAAATAAAAGAATACTGGAGAGGGTTGCCGTCCCCTTTTCCAGGGGATCTTCCCACCCAGGCACTGAGCCCCGGTCACCTGCGCTGCAGGCAGGTCCCTTACTGTCTGAGCCTCCAGGGAAACTGTAAAACTAAAATTGCTCCCCATTTCTGCTTAGATGTTAACGTCTGGTATTTTGAAAACTTTATTTTAGCCCTAGTGTATATCATCATTATTATTACTGCATTATTCAGGCAGTGTTCACCTGAGTGTGTCCACGTGTTTATTCGATCATTTGATCTTTTTCCTTTGGTTGCATCTCGTGCTATCATTTCCCTTCTATTTGGAATTCCTCCTTTATTATTCCTTTAGTGGGGGTGTACCGGAGGCAAACTCAATTTTTGTATCTCTAAAAATTCTTTATTTCACCTTCATGTAAGATATTTTAATGGATAATGATAGATTATAGGTTGGCAGTTATTTCATTCAGCATATTGAAGATACTGTTCTGTTACCTTCTTTTATTGATGCTTTTGGAAAGTTAGCTGTCCATTCAGTTGCTTCTGCTTTTTCCCTTTTTGTAATTATCAGAATCTTTATTTATTTTTAGTTATAGTTATGATTGCTGAGAATTGAGAAATGAAAACCTAATTTGGAAAAATAACTCAGCAAATAGTTAAAGTGCGCCACAGTCTGGTGGGAAAGGCTACTGCCTAAATTCAAGCTTTTAAGGCTTTTCAGAGCCTCATTATTTTATTCAAGATAAACTCTTGGAGAACTGTTTTAATGGTAATTTTATGTTAATTCATGTTTTCCGGAAAATCAGATTGTCTTCTGTCTCTGCGACTCTTCTGCTTTGCGAGTCTAACCTTTTCCTGTCCTGTCCCGGAGACCGACCCTCAGCTGACTCAGCTGATCAAACTCCCTTGGCGCCCTTTTCTGTTCTCGCCTGTTGGGCCTGAGACTCCGTGCTCTCCTCTGCTTAACAAATGTAACAAATTAAGCTGTTACTTGTTATAGATTTGCTGGTAATCTTCGAAGGTGCCAGGCCGGACCCCTCACCATCATGGTCCTGGGGCTCATCTGGCGGCTCGTCCCTCGACCCCCGTGAGCTTTCCTGTCCAGGGTTTGACCGTCCTTGCTGGTGAGGCGAGCGTAGCACTTTTCATCAAGCAGGGTTATTTGTCCAGGTCGCTGGTCGCCCAGAGTCCTTTTTCATTATCTCTCCAGATTTGTTCTTGTTTTCTTCTCTGTGAAGGTCTGCCCAAGCTTCGCCACTAGCCATCCTCTCTGCCCATCTGCCTCCTATCTGTGTTTCTCTGTGTGTTTAAGAATAGTCTCAGGGCAGGAGTCATTTCAGGTTTTATCTTCCTTATCCAGCCACAGGGACTAATGAGTAAAAGGTCTCTGTGAGCAATATCCCTTCTAGAAACAACTATCTTGGATTCCTCCTTAAAATATTAGAAGATTTTTTTTTTTAGTTTTATGTATAAGAAATTGGCTGTGGGATAGATTCTTTTCGACAAATTCCACCTGTCAGAGGCGGCTAATTCCTTTTGTCCGCAGGGAGGGGTGGATTTTCCAAGGCTGTTACTATCCCTCAAACGTCTTACTTTCCAGTTAATCATTGACTGAATCCTTGGAAATTAACTCTGTGTTATATATTTCAGTCAGTATTTCAGTGGATTTGATTCCCAGTCTGAGAACGTGGATGATACAATAAATTTGTCAGTTTTCCCCTCTGATGTAGACTGCTTTCCTCTGACAGCTATTTATCATTCTTTGCCACCTTAGGCAGGAGCTTGGTTATTTCAGAAATTTCATCAGAGAAAGAATACACGTGAGCCTTGATCGCAGACCTTGCTAACACCACCCCCTCAGCCCACCCCACACCTTTCCTGGCCTTAAGCTCTGCTCTTCCAGCATTTCTCCAGATGTAAATGGTCTAAAAACAGGACAGCTCGCAGACAGCGGGTGCAAGTGCCTCGGTTTACCAAGTAAGCGGCTTCCACTCAAGATGACTGAAACAGAACTACCTCCACCCCCGCCCGGCTCAGAGTGGCAGACACTGTTGGTGGCGATGCGCTCGTCTTCCTGGCTCTCCCCTCCCCGCTGTGCTAGTTCAGAGCTCTTGACCATTGGTAGACAGGCCTACACACGTGGGATCACCACGGTAATCTTCTTTGAAAATTACTATTGGCATATTTCTTCATTCACTAATGCCAACAGTGAGAGACAAACTCCTAAAAAGACACAAGCTACTGAAATTAACCCAAGAAGAGACAGAACACCTGAATATATCTATAACAAGTAATTATATAACTTCTACAGAGAAAAGCCCAAGGCCAGGAGACTTTGTTGGTGAATTCTTCCAAATGTTTACTGACAATATCATTGCTTCACAAATCTCTGCCCACCCCCCACCAAAATATAAGAGCAGAGAATATTTCCCAGCTCATTCTGTAAGGCCAGTTTTAACCAGATACAGAATCAAAGGCATCACGCAAAAAAGGACAACTATAGACCAATATCTTTTATAAATACAGATGCAAAAATCTTTTAACAAGATACTATACTGAATCCAATGACATTTAGAAAGGATTATGCAGAATGACCAGTGAAATTTATCTCAAGAATCTAAGGTTTATTTAGGATAAAAAAAAAAAATCAATGCAATATACCGTATCAATAGAATAAAGGACAAAACCACATGATCATCTCAGTAGGTAAACTGAGAAAAAGCATGTAACTAATTTATCACCCATTATAAAAATTTCCAACACAGTAGAAAGAGGAGAGGATGTCCTCAACCAGAAACATGTTCTCAGACAACGTTCTACTTAAGGGTCAAAGACTAGATGTTTTCTCCCAAAGTACAGAAGAAACATAACGATGTCTGTCTGCTCTTGCAACTTCAGGTCAACGTTGGGCTGGATGCTCTAGCCAGGGCAGTTGAACAGAAAAAGAAAGGAAAGCATCCATATTGGAAGAAAAGGAAAATGGTCTGAATTTGCATATGATGACACCACCCTTATGGAAGAAAGTGAAGAGGAACTAAAAAGCCTCTTGATGAAAGTGGAAGAGGAGAGTGAAAAAGTTGGCTTAAAGCTCAACATTCAGAAAACGAAGATCATGGCATCTGGTCCCATCATTTCATGGTAAATAGATGGGGAAACAGTGGAAACAGTATCAGACTTTATTTGGGGGGGCTCCAAAACCACTGCAGATTGTGACTGCAGCCATTAAATTAAAAGACGCTTACTCCTTGGAAGGAAAGTTATGACCAACCTAGATAGCATATTCAAAAGCAGAGACGTTATTTTGCCAACAAAGGTCAGTCTAGTCAAGGCTATGGTTTTTCCAGTGGTCATGTATGGATGTGAGAGTTGGAGTGTGAAGAAAGCTGAGTGCTGAAGAATTGATGCTTTTGAACTGTGATATGGGAGAAGACCCTTGGACGGCAAGGAGATCCAACCAGTCCATCCTAGAGGAGATCAGTCCTGGGTGTTCATTGGAAGGACTGATGTTGAAGCTGAAACTCCAGTACTCTGGCCACCTGATGCGAAGAGCTGACTCATTGGAAAAGACTCTGATGCTGGGAAAGATTAAAGGCAGGAGGAGAAGGGGACAACAGAGGATGAGATGGCTGGATGGCATCACCGACTCAATGGACATGGGTTTGGGTGAACTCTGGGAGTTGGTGATGGACAGGGAGGCCTGGTGTGCTGTGGTTCATGGGGTCTCAAAGAGTCGGACACGACTGAGCGACTGAACTGAACTGAACTGATGTTCTTGTATATAAAATAGCCTAAGGAATCCTCTAAGAACTATCACAAATAATAAGTTAGAGTGAGAGTATATAGTCTATTAATATAAAGATCAACTGTATTTCCACAAAGTAGCAACGAATATTGCAAAAACAGAGTTCAGAGAGCAATTCCGTTTGTGCATGTGTGTGCTAAATACCTCAGTGGTGTCCGACTCTTTACGACCCCACGGGCTATAACCTGCAGCCTCCTCTGCCCATGGGATTCTCCAGGCAAGAATACGAGAGTGGGTTGCCATGCCCTCCTCCAGGGGACCTTCCTGACCCAGAGGTTGAACTCACGTCTCTTAAGTCTCCTGCATTGGCAGGTGGGTTGTGCCACCTGGGAAACCCTAATTTTGTAATAGCATAAAAAAGAATAAGATAGGAATAAATTTAACAAAAGAAGTGCGGGCTTGCATACTGAAAACTCTAAGTCATTGGCAAAGAAATTAAAGAACTAATCAAATGAAGAGGCTCATGAATCAAACAGCTTTGTACATTAAGGTGTTGATGCTGGTTTACAGAGTCAGTGTCACACCTATGGAAATTCCAACTGGCTTTTCTTTTCCCCAAAATTGACTGGATGAGCCTAAGTTCATGTGGAAATGCAGAGGCCCATAGCAGCTAGAACAGTCCAGAAGAAGAGAAACAAGCTTGAGAACTTGCACCTCCCCTCTCAGAACTTATTCCAAAACTGCCATAATCAAGATGCAGTGGTTTTCTGTTGGTGAGAAGGTGAATCGTTGCATCCACAACAGAAAACCGTATGAAGGTTCCGTAAGAAACCGAAACCAGAGTTACCATATGACCCCGGGATCCCAGCCCTGGCATATTAACAGACAAACCGAAGCTCAAGAAGACACGCGCACCCCAGTGTTCACCGCAGCAGTGTCTCAACAGGCAAGACACGGAAGCAACTTAAATGTCCACAACAGATGAATGGATATAAGCCGTGCATGCTCAGCTGTGCCTGACTCTCTGTGACCCCATGGGCTGTAACCCTCCAGGCTCCTCTGTTCATGGGACTCTCCAGGCAAGAACACTGGAGTGGGTTGCCATTTCCTTCCCCAGGGGCCCTTCCCGACCCAGGGATGGAACCTGCGTCTCTGCGTCTCCTGCGCTGGAGTCGGGTTCTTTACCTCCAAGCCGCCAGGTTCCCCGTAGTAGCCATACCAGTTTGCATTCCCAGCAACAGCGCAGGAGTCACCCAGTTTATTTTAACCAAAGGTTCATGTCCTGGTCGGGGTGCAGGGAGGGAGGACGCTGTCAGGAGATCTGGTATAGGGCCACAGTTTCTGAAGGAGCTTTCTTTCTTTCTTCACTCGGTTCAGTAAGTTCTCTCTGCTGTTATGGGGCAGAGGATTTTTTATGTCTTTTTGCCCTTACCTGAAGAGTACAGTAATCTATCAAGGACCCAGGTCCTTAATCTCAACGTGGAGATCTTTTCTAAGTCTTCGTACTTGGAGTGGACTCTGGACTGTGGCCTCTTTCTCCTGCCCTTCGCTTAGGCTGGGAATCAGATTGCAACCAGACCACACTGGGAAAGGCCTTGAGGAGAAGCAGCTGTGTTGGTCTTTGGCGTCTTGCTGATAGATTTTTAGATGAGGCTTTCGTGTAAAAATTGATCTGGGAGCTCCAGTTGACTCTTCAGCTCTTCCGTGTTTTTGAAGTGGTTTTTTCAATGTAGCATTTTTCTTTGTTTTCAGAGGTTTGATTCAAATAGCTCAATTAACAATTAACAGAAAGGGAAAAAGGGAAGTCGCTCAGGCGTGTCCAACTCTTTGGGATCCCATGGACAGCAGACTCCTCCGTCTAGGGGATTTTCTAGGCAAGAGTACTGGAGTGGGTTGCCGTTTCCTTCTCCAGGGAACTTCCCGACCCAGAGATCGAACCCAGGTCTCCCACATTGTAGGCAGACGCTTTCCGTCTGAGCCGCCTCTATGATCTTAGCCAAAAGGCCAAGAAGCAGTCACCAGAAGCAGCCCCTCTACTTTCCTCTCTTTCGCCTTGCTTTCTGTAGTCCCCGTACATGCAGACACTCGGTGTTCCTTAGAATGTGCCATACGAAATATTTTACTTTTATTAGGATCTCCCTTTTCCAGCTTTCTCAGAAATTTGGCGGGTCTCACTATTTTTTCTCCATGTAGATTCATATTTTTTTCCATTTCCTCACACTAACTTCAGTGGTATTTTGGAAAGAGCAGAAATACATGCCTGTTTTCTATCTACCATGTTTTATCAGAAGTCTAGTCTAAGTATTAAAACCAATACCATAAAAAAAATATTCCATGTGTGACTATACGTGCAGCTGCCGCCACTGCTGAGGCGCTTCAGTCGTGTCCGACTCTGTGCGACCCCAGAGACGGCAGGCAGCCCACCAGGCTCCCCCGGCCCTGGGATTCTCCAGGCGAGAGCACTGGTGCGGGGTGCCACTGCCTTCTCCAGTGCAGGAAAGTGAAAAGGGAAAGGGAGGTCGCTCAGTCGCCTCCGACCCTGCTACCCCATGGACTGCGGCCCACCGGGCTCTCCGTCCCTGCGAGTTCCCAGGCGAGAGCGCTGGCGTGGGGGCCGTGGCACCTGGGGCGGCCCTGTCACCGTATTGCTCTACGCGCACTTTTCTTTTACTATGTCGCTTTGCCTTTGGGGTTTTATTCACTNCCATGGACTGCGGCCCACCGGGCTCTCCGTCCCTGCGAGTTCCCAGGCGAGAGCGCTGGCGTGGGGGCCGTGGCACCTGGGGCGGCCCTGTCACCGTATTGCTCTACGCGCACTTTTCTTTTACTATGTCGCTTTGCCTTTGGGGTTTTATTCACTGGCATGCTTGTTTTATCTCCTCATCTGTGAACTCCTAAAAGTGGGGGTTACAGCGCGTTCCTTCCTCTGTGTTACAGCACCTGACATAACGGTCTGTCGGATACGGTGATGTCGTAAGATGTTTGAGGATGAAAGACAGCAGCACTTTTAGCTGATGCTAATCGGGCGCGAACAGACCGTCCTGAGAAACCCCACTTCTCCCCGCCCTGCACGTGCAGCAACTTACGATGAAGAGGGTGGTGACCGCGTGGCACTCGCTCGCCTCCCCAGCGTAGCCGCACAGGAAGTCTCGATCTATTAGGAAGCCGAGGACGAGGAGGATGACGCCCGCCGCTGCCGCCAGCGCGCTCAGCGAGCTCACTACCCGGCTCAGCGCCACCTGGAAGAGAGGGAGGCCGGCGCGTGGAGCCGCCCGGAGCCGCCCCGCGCCGCCCGGAGCCGCCCCGCACTGCCCGGAGCCGCCCCGCACCGCCCCGCACTGCCCGGAGCCGCCCGGAGCCGCCCCGCACCGCCCGGCGCCGCCCGGAGGGCCTGTGACCGCGGGCGCCCTCACGCGGCCTCTGCGGGCTTCAGGTCCTCGTCCCGGAAAGCAGGGGCCCAGTGAAC
>SJYB01003399.1:270700-307601 GCA_006408585.1 Antidorcas marsupialis
A
Organism: Antidorcas marsupialis; assembly: GCA_006408585.1. Taxonomy (NCBI): domain Eukaryota; kingdom Metazoa; phylum Chordata; class Mammalia; order Artiodactyla; family Bovidae; genus Antidorcas; species Antidorcas marsupialis. Next base: position 270,702 of record SJYB01003399.1, read on the forward strand.
CAGCGGACAGCGGAGGAGTCAACGATTAGGGCCCAGCCACAGCACCTTGCCTTCCGCTGCTCCACTACACGTCGCAGCCTGTTGACATTTCCACTTTATGATTGTTTAATGAAACCTTGTATTTCTTTGCAATTTTTATTTCCTTCTAAAACTACAAGCCCACAGGTGATGTCCTTTGCTGAAAATAATCGATTGGCCTATGAATTAATATCTCATGTCTTTGCGTCTTTGGGAAAAGTAAGACTACTCTACTTTATAACTTACTTGTAAATTAAAAGTTGGCTTTCATTAACACTGTATTATTTATTTTGAGATTCTGCTTACAAGGTTGAATTACAGAAAATGGATGAGGAAGTTACCGGAACACTGAAACCCGTCCCCCCACCGTATGACTGAGTAACGTGGGCAAGTAATTTACTAAGCCTCAGTGTCTGAGAATTTAAGTGGATGCCCTAGAAATGGCACTAGTGTTTTATGATTCTGACAAAAAAGAAGTAAACACCATTGACTGGCGTCAGTACTTGGTAGTTTGTGGAATTACAGTGGCTTAATGGTTTTCCAAATTCGTTTTCAAGGCTGGAATGATTTATTTCAAGTTAAAATGCTTTAGAAAAGGGGATATATAACTCACCAGAGTTTTTGTGGTTTTTCTTTCCAGTGCAACTAGAAAGGCTCCAGAATTAACAAACTGTTGAAAAGAAAACGCATCTTAGTGACGGACATGCTGAGCTGATTTAAAGAATTCTCGTGGTTAACCGGCCGCTGTCCCTTTCTTGTGCATCCCTCCCTCCTAGTTCACAGAGTCCCCAGGGCAGGGAGAAGGGCTGGTCCCTTCCATGACTGTCCTGAATGTACAGTGGGCGAAACCCGGGACTGGAAATCCGCTGTGGTCCTAACTATTTGAACAGGAGGAACCTTTTAACCTTCCTGGGCTTTTCCGTTTCCTCATCTGTCTTCCTTTCATAGCTATTGTGGACTCAGCTCGATACCACAAGAGACTAGTGTCAAATCAGTTTACAGCCAATGAGACTGGATTCCACCATTCTTGCAAGAAGCCTCCTTCATGACCGTTTGCAGTCCCACGTGTTCTCTTGGATGAGAACACAGATGGAGTTGCTGCTGCTAAGTCGCTTCAGTCGTGCCCGACCCTGTGTGACCCCGTAGATGGCCTCTCACCAGGCTCCCCCGCCCCTGGGACTCTCCAGGCAAGAGCACTGGAGTGGGTACCATTGCCTTCTCCAATGGAGGAAAGTGAAAAGGGAAAGTGAAGTCGCTCAGTCGCATCTGACTCTGTGTGACCCCATGGACTGCAGCCCAGCAGGCTCCTCCATCCATGGGATTCTCCAGGCAAGAACACTGGAGTGGGGGGCCATTGCCTTCTCCGGGAGTTGCAGCTAATGCACTGGAGATTCTGGAAAAATCCTGGTAATTTCCATGGAGGCGAGTCATGCTGTGTGTTGTCTTCCTCTGGTGGAAACTTCCACTCTGACTGTGACACATCTGTTTAACATTCTCGTCCCGTGGACTGGAGCGCCTTCAGCTCCGGCCGGCCCTCTGGCTGGCTGGGCTCGGTCCTTACACCCTAAGCCTTTGCCTGTGGTTCTCCCTTGGCATGCAGCAAGGCAGCAGTGCCCCTAATGCCCAAACACGCCCACTCCTTTCCTTCCCACCAGGTTAACCGCTCACCCTTCAACAGTCAGTCAAGCTGCAGATGTCTCTGGAGAACCTGCCCTCTGCTCTTCAGAGTCAGCTTGTGTGTGGAGAAGGCAATGGCCCCCCACTCCAGTACTCTTGCCTGGAAAATCCCATGGACGGAGGACACTGGTGGGCTGCAGTCCATGGGGTCGCTAAGAGTCAGACACGACTGAGCGACTTCACTTTCACTTTTCACTTTCATGCATTGGAGAAGGAAATGGCAACCCACTGCAGTGTTCTTGCCTGGAGAATCCCAGGGACGGGGGAGCCTGGTTGGCTGCCGTCTATGGGGTCGCACAGAGTCAGACACGACTGAAGCGACTTAGCAGCAGCAGCAGCAGCTTGTACGTCCTTTATCATCACCCATCACACCAGACAATAATTGTCTGACACTTTATTCAGCTGCCTGCTAAGGCAGGAGACACATGAGACCCAGGTTCGATCCCTGGGCAGGGGCGATTCCCTGGAGAAGGAAATGGCAGCCCCGCTCCAGTGTTCTTGCCTGGAGACCCATGGACAGAGGAGCCTGGCGGGCTACAGGCCATGGGGTCACAAAGAGTTGGACTCAGCTGAGCGACTGACACCACTCAGCTGAGACCTTGAGACCAGGGCCTGCTGTTTTTCAGAATACCCAGATGCCGCCAGTTTTCTGATACTAGAATAAGTGCTAAAATAATGCTTCTTAAATGGGATTAAATGCTTCTGTGCAGCTCAGAGGTACAGCTGAGAAGTCCTAGCTGCTTCTCCACTTCTCTAAAGAGTAACTTGATCTTTCATCTCTGCTTATATAAGCACTTTCTATGCCTCTGTGATATCTGTCAACTACTTTGAAATGACCTGTTTGCATGTTTTCTTTCTTGCTAGATGTGAGAGCCCTTTGAAGGAAGGGCTTATACATTATTCTTTTTCTTTGCCCCCTCCCCCACCCAGTTTTATTGAGATATAATTGAATTATAGCGCTGTATCAGTTTAGGGCATAGAACTTAATGATTTGACTTACATGTATCATGAAAAGATTACCCCGATAAGTTTAGTTACCATCCATTCATAATCTCGTATAAGTATCAAATAAAGGAACAGAGAAAGCAAAAAAGAAAAAAAAGTTTCCTTGTGATGAGAACTCTTAGGATCCATCCTCTTAAACTTTTTCCCGTGTATCATATGGCAGTGCTGCCTGTGGTCCTAATGCTGCGCGTCGCATCTCTGGCACTTTTGTGTCTCATACTGGAAGTGTGTGCCTTTAGAGCAGACTCATTCGGCTCCCTGCTCGCCTCTGCCCATCCCCCTGACCTCCTTCCTGGAGTCCACCTATAAGCAAGATCAGCTGGTACTTGTCTTTCTCTGTCTGACATTTCGATTGGCATAATGCCCTCACAGTTCATCCGCGTTTTCACGGGTGGCAGGAAACCCTCATTCCGCATGGACAAGACTGAGTGGCATTTCACCGTGTGTGGCGCAGCTCAGCTGCTTCATTTGTGCGCTGATGGAATCTGGGTCGTGCCATGACTTGCCTGTTGTAATCACTGCTGCTGTGACATAGACGTGCAGCTATGCTTTTGACCAACTGCTCCTATTTCCGTTGGGCATATTCCTAGAGGTGGAATTTCAGGGTCGTAAATCTATTTTTCATATTTTTTTGTGAAGCCTCTGTGCTGTTTTCCATAGTGAAAGTGAAATTGCTCAGTCGTGTCCAACTTTCTGTGACCCCATGGACTGTACCCCCCAGGCTCCTCCGTCCACGGGATTTTCCAGGCAAGAATACTGAAGTGGGTTGCCATTTCCTACTCCAGGGGTCTTCCATATCTGACTTATAATAGTAATCCATTTTGAATGGATGAGTGGACGAATAGTGTCAAGACCCAAGCAAATATTCCCAAAGGAACCTCAAGACCCAGTGATGGAATACAAGTAACTGATGAATTAATGGGGAAATTATTTCAACAGAGTTGAATCTTATTTTAATTTTTCAAACCATATCATACAACTCAGCGTAGCTCGTTTCATTACTAAGAACTCCTTAATATCCCTGTTGGCATACTTCAAATTGAATTTGACTGACTCATACTCACCAAAACGGAGCTCCAGAATGGATAGCCTGAAATAAATATGAAGGGAAACCTTGGGTATGGATCTTCCAACATGAAAAGGAGAACAATTCCAAAAGAAAAGTTCATCACTCCAAACAGGATCTGGACAGCCTGCAAATAGAGGAGAAAGTCCTAGTGAGAATCGATCAGAGTGGTGGGCTTCCTGTGTGAGAATTTAGGAGATCTCCTGCTTAAAAGGAAATTGCCCCCATTATAAATCAGGGAAGGATAGTAGACGCTTCTTTAATGACAGTAGACACTTCTGCAGGTATTTTCTTGACCCCTCTGTCCAGTGATTGATAAGAGTAGAAGGATCTAATTCCTTGCCCCTGCAAAGGTAGTCCATGGACTGGGAACCTTAGGATCGCCTGGGAATTAGAAATGCAGATTCTCAGGCCATGTCCTGCACTTACTAAAAAGGCTCTCCAGGTGAGACTGGGAAGTCTGTGTCTTAAACTCTCCAAGCATCAGGGAAATGCAAATAGGGGCCACAAACAGATCTCACTTCACACCTATTAGGGTGGCGGCCGTAACAGAGACAGGGAACGAGTGCTGGGCGGACGCTGAGAACTGGGAGCCTTTGAGCACTCCCGGCGGGGCGCATCACTGCGGCAGACAGGACGGGAGTCCTCAGGAAGTGAAAACAGGCCTGCTCTGTGACCTGGCAAGTCCACTTCTGGGTATGTGTCCAGAGGAAATGCAGTCACTATCTCGAAGAGCTATCTATACCCTCAAGTTAACTGCAACATATTTACAATAGGCAAGACAGAGAAACAGCCTAAAGGCTCATTGGCAGATACGCAGATAAAGATACGCACACACAGGAATATTATTCAATCACAAAAAGAAATCCTGCTTTTACAGCAACATGGATGGATCTTGTGGGCATTATGCTAACTGAAGTAAGTCAAAATAAAAGGCACATACCATGTTATGTCCTCTATATGCTGAATCTAAAAACTTCAAACTCGAGGTTTCCCTGGTGGCTCAATGGTCAAGAATTCGCCTGCCAACGAAGGAGACGCAGGTCCGATCCCAGGTCTAGGAAGATCCCATGTGCCGACGACGAACTAAGCCCGCGCCGCAGCTACTGATCCCGTGCTCTAGAGCGGGAAGCCACAGCTTCTGAGCCGCAGCTGCGGAACCCTGCTCGCCGCAGCTGGAGAAAAGCCCGCATGGCAATGAGGACCCAGCACAGCCCGAAATAAATGGAATTATTTAAAAAAAACATCAAACTCACAGGAACGGAGAGTAGGATGGTGACTGCTAGGGACTGGGGGGCACGGGATACGGGGAGATGTTGGTCAGAGGGACAAATGTTTGGTTTTAAGTTCTGGGGATCGAGGTTCCAGCACAGCGACCGGAGGTAGCAGGACAGCATTGTGGACTTAAAAGCTGCCATGAGAGCCAAGCTTTAACGTCCTCGCCATCATCCCCACAAACTGTATGAGGCGAAGGAGTGATAACTAACCTTACTGTATGAACATTTTGCAATATGTATGTGCATCAAATCATCCCATTGTACACCTTAAATTTACACAATGTTATATGTCAGCTATGTCTCAGTAAAGCTGGGGGAGAAACCTCAAAGGCTTTGTCATATAAGTGACAGAGTGAAAAATACCTGATCCTAAGTCACCATAGCACAGGGAGCTTAGCTGCTCGGTGATGACCCAGGTGAGTGGAAAAGGAGGCTCAAGAGGGAGGGATAAACGCGTATGTATGGCTGATTCATGATGTTACGTTGCACAGCAGAAATTAACACATCCTTGTAAAGCAATTATGCGTGGGAGCTTACTCGCCGAGCTGCGTCCCACTCTGTCCATGGGGCTTTCCGGGCAGGAATACTGGAGTCAAAGGCCATTTCGTGCTCCAGGAGATCAGCCCAGCCCCCCATGTCTCCTGCATTGGCAGGCAGATTCTTTACCACTGAATCACCTGGAAAGCTAATCACACTCCAATAAGAAAAGCAGTAAGTCACCATACCAGTCTGGCCTCAAGTAGTGGACAGCCAGAAAACCCTTCTACTGATGACCAGTCCTCTGAGCCTGTGGAGGTACCGTCATCTCCCAGGGCCCAGAGCACTCCCATCTTTTCTAAATTATTCTATTTTTTTTTTCTCTCTGCCCCACATTTGTGATGCTATACAACAGAGACATTACTTTGCCAACAAAGGTCCATCTAGTCAAGGCTATGGTTTTTCCTGTGGTCATGTATGGATGTGAGAGTTGGACTGTGAAGAAGGCTGAGAGCCGAAGAATTGATGCTTTTGAACTGTGTTGTTGGAGAAGACTCTTGAGAGTCCCTTGGACTGCAAGGAGATCCAACCAGTCCATTCTGAAGGAGATCAGCCCTGGGATTTCTTTGGAAGGAATGATGCTAAAGCTGAAACTCCAGTCCTTTGGCCACCTCATGCGAAGAGTTGACTCATTGGAAAGGACTCTGATGCTGGGAGGGATTGGGGGCAGGAGAAGGGGACGACCGAGGATGAGATGGCTGAATGGCATCACGGACTCGATGGACATGAGTCTGAGTGAACTCCGGGAGATGGTGATGGGCAGGGAAGCCTGGCATGCTGTGATTCATGGGGTCACAGAGAGTCGGACACGACTGAGCGACTGAACTGAACCGAGCTTACTGACAACATCAAACAGTGTTTTGGTTGGTGAGAATGATGAAGTGATTAGAAGGCACACAACGTATGAGCCTGCGTCTCCGGTCTCCATTTATTCCCAGTCCACCTGCCCAGACACTGGGCTCCCCCACGTCCATAGCCAGCACTGCTTGAAAAGGTGCACTGTAAATGGTGCCGTCTTCCTCGCCTCCACACTCACATGCCCAGCTCTCGTCAAGCACCACCACTCGACTCTCCCACCACCACCTTGCATTCCATAAGCTAGAACCAAATTCCCTTTTCTTCCTTTGAACCTTTTCTTCTTTCTGCCCTCTCTTTGTTTTTGGCATCATCTTTTTCTGAGGCTTAAAGTCATCTTCTGCTCTTCGAATGTCCCTTGACTTCCTACAGTCAGAAAGTAGCCAAGCTCTCCTCTTCCCTCTGTTTTCAGAATCATAAATATTTGGCTTTTGCTCTTCCTTTTTTCTGTTGTCACCAACGTTGGGGCACCTGTTTCACGCACCCCAAGTCCCTCCCACGTGTCAGCGCGTGTGTGCGAATAGTCTCAGCTCGTCTCCATCTGCGCTGGGGAAGTTGATCCCCTTCTCTCTTCCTTCCTTGCCGTGAGCTCTTCCAGCAGGCACACATCGCCTTCTGCCTCTCAAGGCCTAAATGTTCTCGGGCAGTTACTGCTCCTGAACTGGGAAAGCTTGCTATTTGGGGAGTAAGTTCAGCTCAGTGGCTGCTACCATTTGTCGAAACTATTAAAATTGTTTTCTCACTGGCCTTTCTGCACCAGCATCCATTTTCCCTGTTGACAGTGTAAAAGAGAAGCCCAATCCCATTACTTTTCTCAGTATTGTTTGAAACAGCAGTCATCAAATTCATTCAGAGAAGTGTTGAAAATGGTCTCCGGCCCCCACCCCCTCAAAATTGTAATTAGGTAGTCTAGAACAAGGTCTGGAGACTTGGTATGTATTTTATAAAGCTCCTTAGGTTATTTTATTGATTTTACAGGCTGGAAAATATTAATACTTATCTATGCTATAAAATCTGAGTAAGGATGGTTTATAGGGTTCCTGGAAATTAGGTCTCCGAATTGCTTTACTGGTTACTTCTCCTCACCATTTAGTATTTACTTTTTTGTACTTTTTTAACACCATGGTAAAATGTACATATAAAATTTACCATACTTACCATTTTATTTAAAATAGTAAGCTTTATTTTTAAAAGTAGCTTTAGAATCACAGAAAAATTGAGTGGAAAATGCAGAGTTTCCGTATATCGCCCTATCCCCTTCCTTCGCCTCCTCCCCAGATATCGACGTCTCCCACCGGATGGTGGTTTTGTTAGAACTGATGAGCCAGCATCGACATGTGGCTGTCAGCCAGGGCCCATGGCTTACGCTGGCTCAGTATCTGTGCTGTGTTCCAGGGCTTTGGGGAAATGTATGATGTCATGTGTCCACCCTTGTGCTCTTGTACCCAGTGGTTTTCCTGCCCTGAAAATCCCCGGTCCTCCACCTCTCCATCCTGCCTGCCCTCCTCGTTTCCTGGCAGCCACTGGCGCTTTTGTCCCTGTAGTTCCACTGCTCCAGGATGGCGTGTAGCTGGCATCACGTGGCAGTGGCCTCTGTCCCTGTAGCTTCGCTGCAGGGCGGCGTGTGGCTGGCGCCCCGTGGCAGTGGGCGGCCTCTGCGAGCCGGCTCCCTTCGCTCAGCAGTGTGTGCTTAGGGCTCCTCGTCCCTTCGTGGCTTGATGGCACGTTGCTTTTTCTGCTGAGTAATATTCCACCGTGTGGATGAACCACACTTTACTTATCCATCCCGGTTGTTTCTTATTTTGTCCCTTTTCAATCCTCTCACATCTTTAAGCCTAGCTTTTTTCTCCCAGCTCTCCTTTGCCATTCATGAAAGCTGTGCCAGCGTGAACGTTTGCCCATTATGCTTTCTTCATCTAGAATATTCTACCTCCCTCCTCTCTGCTTTCTAAAATTGTATCACTTCCTCTGCGTTCAGATTTACCCAGTGGCTCAGACGGTAAAGCGTCTGCCTACAACGCAGGAGACCTGGGTTGGGAAGATCTCCTGGAGAAGGAAATGGCAACCCACTCCAGTATTCTTGCCTGGAAAATCCCATGGACGGAGGAGCCTGGTAGGCTACAGTCCACGGGGCCGCAAAGAGTCGGACACGCCTTGGCGACGTTTACTTTACTTTCACTTCTGTGTTCAGATTCGCCATGATGCTGTCTCGTCCCCTTAGCTGGAAGGAACTGCTTCCCCTCTGGGTTCTCCTGCCCCACCACCAACACCATTTATGACTTTCAGTAAATGCTGCATTGAAATGCAGTTATTAACATTTTCATTCTCTTCGTTTTAAATTATTCATTTTCTCTCCTCAGTGAGGGAAACTAGACTGTGTTTGTCTTTATAGGCCCTATGTAGTTTAATAGCATGTATTTCAGAAATAATTTTCACTCTTCAGCAGAAGTTTGGAAGTCATTATATTTGAATAGGTGCTAATGCAGCTTAGACTGATGGCCCCACTCCTCATGTCAGTGGACCATAGTTACGTACTAATCTTTTTATTTTTTCCTGAAAAAAGTATTTATTTATTTCTATTTTCTATTCTTAGAGGTCTGGGTGTTGAAAGGATATTTGCTAAGATTTGGGCAATATTATAGCCTCAAACGGCTTCCCTCGTGGTTCAGATGGTAAAGAATCTGCCTACAGTGCAGGAGACCTGGGTTAAATTCCTAGATAGGGAAGATCTCTTGAAGAAGGGAATGGCCACTCCAGTATTCTTTCCCAGAGAATTCCATGGACAGAGGAGCCTGGGGGCTATAGTCTATGGAGTTGCAAGGAGTCGGACACAATTGAGCTACTAACACTTCCACTTTCATAGCCTCAAACATACCTGAATCCCCGCATTGTCTGAAAAGAAGAGTGCTAAATAATTGATAATTAATGTTGATGAAGTGGATAGATGAAGACTTACAGTATTAAGGAGATTTTCTGCAAAAAGTTTCCACATACACAAATACCATATCATTGTTTTCAGACTGAATTTTGATTTTTCATTGGGAAAATATGAAACTGTAGAACTGAACAACCTGAGATATAGAATTTAGTGTGTTGGCTTCTATTCAGTTTTCTCCTTTTCTTTTTTCTGAACTTGACTGGAAAAAATCGTACAGGTAGTCAGTTTGGGGATTTTTACTATGTGACTTTTAAGAGTCCAGGGATCTTGGCTTATTCATTTAATGTTTTCCTTTCCATAGAATCTTACACAGGATTGATATAGACGTGATATACATCTCCTGAATTTAATGAACATAAACTTTAGAACTGGCTCCTACCTTGAAACATGGTGTCACCAACCATAAAGAAAACAAAAAGACAACCTAAAGAATGGGAGGAATATTGGCAACTGATGCAGCCTTAACAAAGGCTTAATTTTCAAAACATACAAATAGCTCATACAACTCAACAGCAAAAAAACAAAAGCCCAGTCAAAAAATATAAAGAATATAAATAAGTATTTCTCCAAAGAAGACATACAGATGGTCAACAGGCACGTGAAAAGCTACAAGGAGGTACCACCTCACACTGGTCACAATGACCATCATTAAAAATATATAGAAAAATAAATGCTGGAGAGGCTGTGGATACAAGGAAACTTTCCTACACTGTTGATGGGAGTGAAAAACTGGAGGTTCATTAAAAAGCTAAAAATGGTATTGTGATATGATCCAGAAATCCAATTCGTGAGCATATATCCACACAAAACTATAATTCAAAAAGATACATGTGCTGCAATGTTCATGAAAAGTGAAAGTCGCTCAGTCCTGTCTGATTCTTTTCGACCCCATGGACTATACAGTCCATGGGATTCTCCAGGCCAGAAGACTGGAGTGGGTAGCCATTCCCTTCTCCAGGGGAATCTTCCCAACCCAGGTATTGAACCCAGGTCTCCTTTTTCTAGTGGAGCTTCCCAACTCAGGAATCGAACTGGGGTCTCCTGCATTGCAGGCAGATTCTTTACCAGCTGAGATACAAGGAAAGCCTTTGCAATGTTCATAGCAGCACTGTTTTCAGTAGGCAAGACATAGCAGCCTAAATGTTTTATCAACAGATAAATAGAGAAGATATAGGTCTACCCTTGTAGCTCAGTTGGTAAAGACTCTGCCTGCAATGCAGGAGACCCAGGTTCCATCCCTGGGTCAGGGAGATCCCCTGGAGAAGGAAATGGAAACCCACACCAGTACTCTTGCCTGGAGAATCCCATGGAGGAGCCTGGCGGGCTACAGTCCTTGGGATCTCAAGAATCGAACGTGACTGAGGGACTCCACCACCACCACGCAGCGGAATGTTCCTTAGTATAAATGGAATGAGACAGTCTCATTTGCAGCAACATCGATAGGCCTAGAGATTCTCACTGAGAGAAGTAAGTCAGAAAGAGAAAGACAAATACCATATGTATCATTTAGACGTGGAATCTAAAATGTGACGTAAACGAACTGATTGATGAAACAGAAACACTCAGAGACCTAGGGCTCAGACCTGAGGCTTCCAGAGGGGAGGGGAGGGGGGCAGGGTTGGACTGGGAGTTTAGGGGCGCAGGTGCAGACTGTCATGANTGACTGAGGGACTCCACCACCACCACCATGGTTTACATACGCAGCGGAATGTTCCTTAGTATAAATGGAATGAGACAGTCTCATTTGCAGCAACATCGATAGGCCTAGAGATTCTCACTAAGAGAAGTAAGTCAGAAAGAGAAAGACAAATACCATATGTATCATTTAGACGTGGAATCTAAAATGTGACGTAAGCGAACTGATTGATGAAACAGAAACACTCAGAGACCTAGGGCTCAGGCCTGAGGCTTCCAGAGGGGAGGGGAGGGGGGCAGGGTTGGACTGGGAGTTTAGGGGCGCAGGTGCAGACTGTCATGAACAGTCGACAAGGCCGTCCTCTGCAGCACAGGAAACTACGTTCAGCACCCTGTGCTAAGTCACTATGGAAAAGAATACGGCAAAGCGTGCAGTGACTGAGTCACTGCTGCAGAGCAGAAACCAGCGCGACTCTGTAAAGAAACTGCACTTCAGCAAAGCAGCCTCATAGGCAGCTCTCTACTGTGTGTATATTTCCCCCCTTCTCTTCATACCCACTGTCTTAGTTCAGACTTCTTTAACAAAGCACCATAGACTGGGTTGCTTGCAAGCAGCAGAAATTTATTCCTCATAGTTCTGAAGACCCAAAGTCTGAGGTCAGAACCCGGCCTGGTTGGGTTCTGAAGGAGGTCCTCTGCCAGGTCGCAGAGTGCTGCTGTTGAAAGAAAGCTAGCTAGCTTTCTGGCCTCCCCTTCCAAGGGCTCTAATCCCCCATTCACGCAGGCTCCACCATCGGAAGCTAACGACCCCCCGAAAACCCCATCTCCAAATACCATCACCTTAAGATTAGGATTTCAAATACAAATTTGGGGGCTAACGGACATTAAGCCTCTAACATACCCTCTGTGGAATTTACACGGGGGAAAATCTTACTCACCCCTAAGACCTTCATTCTTGCAGCGAGTAATTTTGGAAAGGGCATGCTCGAGTCATAGGTTGTGCCCGACCCATCCCCCGACTGAAACTCGGGCATAGTGATGTCTGGGGGAAAGACTAGGAACACGGGGCCGTGCGCGCCTGAGCCCATGATGGCGCAGCTGAGATTTCGAAGTGAAGCCAAACGCGCGGCTTAGCTGGCGCTGCAGCCCAGGGCATGCCCTCCTGCCCCAAGGCTGCCTGCCGCTGCTGGGCTTTGTCTTGGAATCATAGAACCGCTGAGTCATAGTCACGGAATCCTAGGACGTGTCAGGATCTCAGGGAGGCGAGAGGAAAAGGCCGGGATGTGGGCGCCAGAGGCTCTGACCAGGAGGCCTGACTCAGTCAGGAACCACTGTGACCTTGGGCAGGTCACAGCCCCTCTTGGTTTCAGCCTCCTTATCTGTGCACCTATTAGGCTGGACTAAATGGTCTATAAAGACGTTTCAATTCTCAAATAAGTGAGTGTTATGGACATTTATTCTAGTTCTCTATCTTCAGACAGGTAGAAAACAAAACCTCTCAGGCCACAGAATTAATTAGCTACATCTTGAAGCAGACGTGTCTGTTTAGCCTGTCACTCTCGTTTTTTGCCAGCTGACTTTATTAGCTTCAGTTCAGTTCAGTTGCTCAGTTGCGTCTGACTCTTTGGGACCCCATAGACTGCAACACACCAGGCTTCCTTGTCCATCACCAACTCCCAGAGCGTGCTCACACTCATGTCCATCGAGTCAGTGATGCCATCCAGCCGTCTCATCCTCTGTCGTCCCCTTCTCCTCCCGCCCTCAATCTTTCCCAGCATCGGGGTCTTTTCCAATGAGTCAGTTCTTCGCATCAGGTGGCCAAAGGATTGGAGTTCAGCTTCAGCCTCAGTCCTTCCAATGAACAGTCAGAGTTGATTTCCTTTAGGATTGACTGCTTGGGTCTCCTTGCAGTCCAAAGGACTCTCAAGAGTCTTCTCCAACACCACAGTTCAGAAGCATCAGTTCTTCAGTGCTCAGCTCTCTTTATGGTCCAGCTCTTGCATCTGTACATGACTACTGGAGAAACCATAGCTTTGACTACACAGACCTTTATCATCTTAGCTGTGACCAAACCACTTTAGGACTCACTGGCTTCAAACAGCCACCATTTGCTATTGCTCGCAGTGCCTTGGGCTCTGTTGGGTGAGTCTACCGGCCTGGTCCAGCTCAGCTCTTCTCTATCAGGCTTTCTCATGCATCTGTGGTTAGCCAGTGGAGGGACCATAGCTAGGTGATTGAGTATGATTCCGGCACATATCTGGGCTTCCCAGGTGGCTCTTGTGGTAGGGAACCCGCCTGCCAATTCAGGAAACAAAAGAGACGCTGGTTCAGTTCCCGGGTTGGCAAGGTCCCCTGGAGGAGGGCATGACAATCCACTCCAGTATTCTTGCCTGGAGAATCCTCTGGACAGAGAAGCCTGGCGGGCTACAGTCCACGGGGTCACGAAGAGCCGGACACGACTGAAGCGACTCAGCACACAGGCGTGCAGCCACGTGCCTGGCAGTTGGTGGACTCTGGCGTCTCAAATGCTTTTCGAAAGTCTCCTGAGCCATGCGTGCTAATGTCCTATTGATCACTGGCATGGAAAACCCAGATTCAAGGGGGAGAAAAATGCACTCCAGTGTCTTCAGAGAAGGAGCTGCTCTCTTGGTGCGTGGATGAAGGGGAGGGAAGAACCGTGTTTCTTATCCATTCTGTGTTGGCATCCTCTGTTTAGATCAGGTCTGCCTACTTTGAAAATGCTGCTACGGCAGTAACTAGCCATTTGCCAGTTGGAACAGCTTAAAATTCCTTTTTCTGAATTTACCTTCTTTCATTCAGTTTTCCATGGACATAGAATCCTAATGGAGATCACCCTCCATGAAGATCCTCTGATGCTGAGTCAGTGTTCTCGAAAGTAAGCAGACGCCATTCCAGATACTTTTCATTCCATCCTCACCACTCAAGTTTTTGCTTTCCTCCGGACCTTTTCTAGTTTCTCCTTCTCCTCTTCCTGCTTCTCTAAGCGTGATGACTGGAACGCCGCATAATAACCATCTGAGAAATGTGGAAGCTGAGTTTTATACTTTAATCCATGCAAGTTAATTCTGGAGATGTATTGAGTGGAAAACTCAATCCTTAGAGCATAGAAATTTAGAATTAATTCCCAGCCCTTTTACTAGTTATCAAGTCTTGGCCAAGTGATATATTAACTTACATATTCATATTAACTCACATCTTCATTAAAATATTTCATTCCTTGTTAAAAATGGGAATACTAATTGTTGCCTTGATAGCTCAGTTGGTAAAGAATCTGCCTGCAATGCAGGAGACCCTGATTCGATACTGTGTCTAAAGTATTCTTAGAATACTGGAGTATTCCCTGGTGGCTCAGACAGTAAAGAACCCACCCGTAATGTGGGAGACCCGGGTTCGATCCCTGGGTTGGGAAGGTCCCCTGGAGAAGGGAAAGGCTCCCCACTCCAGTGTTCTGGCCTGGAGAATTCCATCAGCTGTATAGTCCGTGGGGTTGCAAAAAGTCAGACACAACTGAGCGACTCTCACTTTCAGGATAATTGAGCATGAACTATAAAGTATCTGGCATGTAGAGGGTGTTATATAAATTGTAATAAAACAATAGCAGCAAATGTTGTTTCTGTTATTATTACCACTTTAATCATGGTGGCCAGAGGCTTGGCTTTATGTTGCGTTTGCTTTCTTTCCGGTTAAGTTTGGTTTATTCATCAACTAAACGTCCTATGTGTTTTTATAAGAACATTGGAAATGTCACACGGAATTAATCCAGAAGTAGCTTTTCTTTTTCCATTTCTAGTTTGGAAGTTACTTTTCTGAATGCTTAGAGCTTGATTGTCTTCTCACTTCCAGTACTGCTACTGTAAAGTGCTTTAAAATAACTCTTAAGTTGGTTTCAATATCTGGCTTGTTTGTAGACTGGCTTCTGTGAGGCAGGGCCAGGTTAGGCAGGGGTTGGACAGAGAGCAAGAGAGCAGCTATCTTACGAGATCTGACCATTCAGGAGTTAACATAGACAAAAATTATTGATGAGTTTGCAGGAAGTTCCGGACTCTACTCCATCTACTTGATAATAGCCTGGATGGCCTCTTCGTGACCAGGTAATTTCTTTCCCTTGAGCTGGCCTGTTCTTTTTGCCCCTGTGCCTAGTCTTGGCATTTGCCTCCAAGAACTGCTGTTACTGGCTGTTCAAAAAGGAAGCGGAGAATAAATACTGATAGATCTCTTGAAAATAGAAATGAAAGTCAGAAAGAAAACCTCAGTAGACAGTTTTGATAAGAAGTAGAGAAAATTAACCAGAATGCAGAAAAGAAGAGCAATAAAACAGAAAATAGAAGAAAGAATATAATAATAAGTCTAATTCAGGAGTTTCAATAGCAGTTACAGAAAGAGAAAAAGAGAGAAACCAGGGCTATAAAATAATTTAAAAATTTACATTTGAATACCCAGAAAACTTGATGAAAATAGACCCACATGACTAAACTTCAGAACAGTGGCTACAGATGAAACACCCTTGAAGATTCCAAGAGGAAAGAAAAGTCAAATCACATATAAAAGACTAGAAATATTAGTATTTGGATTTTTCAGTAGCAATACTGGAAGTGAGAAGACAATCAGCCTTTAACAATTCAGAAGAGTAACTGTTCTAAACTAGAATTTTCCACGCCAACCAAGCCATCCAACTATTGAGAGGATATAAATTACAACATTTTCAGGCAGGCACAGCCTCCAAGCTTTATCACCAGGTGCTGTTTCGGAAAAGGCAGCGGGCAACATGAAAGCATGCTCATTAGTTATTAAGGAAAATATAAATTAAACCTACAGTGATATATAACTGCAAATTTAGCAGGATGGTTAAAAGAAAAGTGATAATACCACATGCTTGTGGCGATGCGGGGAAATAGGGTCTCTCATGCACTGCTGGTGGGAATGGGAAAATGTAAAGCCACTCTGGAAACGAGTTTGGAAGGTCTTACAAAACTTTACATGTACTTACCATGCAACCCAGAAATTGTACTCCTGTACATTTACCCTAGAGAAATGAAATACAGAAATTAGCACATGAATGTTTCCCACAGCTTTATGCATAAGAGAAAACTATATTAAACAACCCAGATGTCCTTCAGTAGACGAATGGTTAAACAAAATCTGGTACAACCATGCAACCACACATAGAAGGCTACTCAGCGTTAAAGAGAATGGACTACGGACAAAGCCAGAGGCGGCGAAGAAATTCAAGCTGAGCTGCTTCAAATCCTGAAAGATGATGCTGTGAAGGTGCTGCACTCAATGCGCCAGCAAATTTGGAAAACTCAGCAGTGGCCACAGCACTGGAAAAGGTCAGTGTTCATTCCAATTCCAAGGAAGCATTGTCCTCATTTCACATGCTAGCAAGGTAATGCTCAAAATCCTGCAAGCGAGGCTTCAACAGTACATGAATCGAAAATTTCCAGATGCACAAGCTGGCTTTAGAACGGGCAAAGGAACCAGAGATCAAACTGCCAGCAAATATTGCATCATAGAAAAATCAAGAGAATTCCAGAAAAACATCTACCTCATCTTGACTATGCTGTAAAGACTTTGACTGTGTGGATCACAACAAACTGTGGAAAATTCTTCAAGAGATGGGAATACCAGACCACCTGACCTGCCTCCTGAGAACACTGTATCCTGGGCAAGAAGCAACAGTTAGAACCAGACATAGAACAACAGACTGGCTGAAAATTGGGAAAGGAGTACTTCAAGGCTGTGTATTGTCACCTTGCTTATTTAACCTATATGCAGAGCACATCAGGGGAAATGCCAGGCTGGATGAAGCACAAGCTGGAATCAAGACTGCCGGGAGAAATACAATAACCTCAGATATGCAGATGACACCATCCTAATGGCAGAAGGTGAAGAGAAACTAAAGAGCCTCTTGGTGAAGATGAAAGGAAATAAATGGCTTAAAATTCAGCATTCAAAAAACTAAGGTCATGGCATCCAGTCCCATCACTTCATGGCAAATAGATGAGAAATAATGGAAACAGTGAGAGACTTTATTTTCTTGAGCTCCAAAATCACTGCAGATGGTGATTGCAGCCATGAAATTAAAAGACACTTGCTCCTTGGAAGAAACACTATGACCAACCTAGATAGCATATTAAAAAGCAGAGACATTACTTTGCCAACAAAGGTCCATATAGTGAAAGCTATGGTTTTTCCAGTAGTCATGTATGGATGTGAGAGTTGGACTATGAAGAAAGCTGAGCACTGAAGAACTGATGCTTTTGAACTGTGGTGTTGGAGAAGACTCGAGAGTCCCTTGGACGGCAAGGAGATCCAACCAGTCCATCCTAAAGGAGATCAGTCCTGGGTGTTTATTGGAAGGAATGATGCTGAAGCTGAAACTCCAGTACTTTGGCCACCTGATGTGAAGAACTGACTCACTGGAAAAGCCCCTGATGCTGGGAAAGTTTGAAGGTGGGAGGAGAAGGGGACGACAGAGGATGAGATGGTTGGATGGCATCACCTACATGATGGACGTGAGTCTGAGCAAGCTCTGGGAGTTGGTGATGGACAGACAGGGAGGCCTGGCGTGCTGCAGCCCATGGGGTTGCAAAGAGTCAGACATGACTGAGTGACTGAACTGAAATACAACTCAACACTCTCACGCACACAAAGGAATGCAGGATGAAAGACGACAGAAACTGAGTAGTTCAAGTGACTGCAGTGTGCCAGTGTCAGCTGCCTGGGTTTGATCTTGCGTCTCATCCACCTAAGATGCAACCGACTGGATGATACATGTGAAGGGCAGTCACTCTCTTATCTTTGCAGCTTCAAAGAATTTTGAATGAGTCTATAATTACTTCACTTTCACTTTTCACTTTCATGCATTGGAAAAGGAAATGGCAACCCACTCCAGAGTCCTTGCCTGGAGAATCCCAGGGACGGGGGAGCCTGGTGGGCTGCCAGCTATGGGGTCGCACAGAGTCGGACACGACTGAAGCGACTTAGTAGCAGCAGCAGCAGCATAATTACTTTAAAATGTAAAAAAAAAAGAAAAACTTTACAGAGCTTGCATGGTAAAAAATGCATACTGAAATATGAAACGTAGTAAAGTATGTGTGTATTCATTTTTGTTTCTGTGTTACAAAGTCATCCAGAAAAAATTTCATCATAACAGGAAAATCAATAAATATGTTATATACGGAGAAAGGGGGGGAAAGTTACTGGAATATGTGATTTTGTTTCTTGTTTTTGCTTTCTTAACAAAGAAGGACAGCAAGAGAGAGAAATAAATGAGATATGAAGTGAAAGAGGGTCATGGAAAAAATCCCAAGATGATGACAAAGCAATCCTGAGATGACAGCTGTGGAGAGTGAGCAGCCCGAACATCTCCAGTAGAAATTCCTTCAAAATGATGAAACTGATACAATTCGCAATATGAATCATTGTGTTAAGAGGACTGAGACAAACTAGTGGAGAGTTTGCGGTTGAAAAGCAAGAAGAAAAAGAAAAACCATGGTTCCGGGGGGCTGGGGGGATCACCGTTCAAATTAAAAAAATAGTAAATAGTTCAGCTCTGATGGCATATATTGTCATAAAGATGTAAACAGTATGTCTCTCTGACCAAAACCGAGAGCTTTTCAGAGAGCCCGGGGGATGCAGATGTTCGGGTACGTGTTGGTTGGGGATTTGGAAAAAAGTTGATCTTCATTGTGAGAAGACCAGTGTTTTCCCACTTTTTTACATCAAGGTATTCGTAGAACATGATATTTTTCTGGTTCAGGCTGAATTCGAAGTATTTTGAGTTACAAATGGGCCTGTTTGTGACTCAAGATAATTTTGTGTGGCTAGCTGATTTTTTAAACCATGTAAAGAAATAACTGTGATTATTGAAACCATAAAGAAGAAAAAGGGGTCCTTCTAGTGTGACAAGGCAAGTTAATGTATTAGAGGAGGAAATCTTACATCAGAGTATACCGAATCATTTTCCTTCTCCCCTTATCACCCATCAACGGCGTGATAGAATTATGGCCCCCGAGAAAATCCCACGGCCTAATTTCCAGGACTAGGAATACAATAAAACATCACACCCATGAATGTGTTACCTTAAGTGATGGGAGGAACTCCACAGACAGTTACTGAGCTTACTTTGCAACAGGGAGATTGTCCTGGATTATCTGAATGGGTTCAGTGTGATCACAGGACATCTTAAAAGCAGAAGAAGAAATTTGAGAAGGACTTGACAAGCCGCTGCTGGCTTGGAGGTGGAAGGAACCACATGGGAAGAAACGCCAAGTGGCTTTTAGGAGCAGAGAGTGGCCCCTGGTGGACAGACAGCAAGGAAACTGGGACTCATACCCACAGCTGCGAGCCACCGGTTTCCTCCAATGATAAACGAGCCTGGAAGAAAATCCCAGGCCTCAGGACCACAGATCTGGCCAGTGCTCCGAGGTGAGCTGCGGGAGACCCTGAGCGAGTCATCTGTGCTGCTGGTCTTCGGTCGCTAGGTCGTGCCTGGCTCTTTGCCACGCCGTGGACAGCAGCACGCCAGGCTCCTCTGTCCTTCTCTATCTCCCAGAATCTGCTCAGATTCATATTGACAGAGTCGATGATGCTGTCTAATCTGATCCTCTGCTGCCGCCTTCTCCTCCCGCCTTCAGCCTTGCCCATCGTCAGAGTCTTCTCTAAGAATCGGCTCTTTGCAGCAGGTGGCCCAAGTGTTGGAGTGAGTGACCTAACCTGGCTCCTGACCAACAGAAACTCAGACAGTAAACCCGCACTGCCTCAAACAGCTGTGTGTTTGGTGGTTCGTTACATGTGCTGTGCTTTGCTTAGTCCCTCAGTCGTGTCTGGCTCGTTGTGACCCCGTGGACCGTAGCCTGCCAGGCATTTCTGTCTTTGGGGATTCTCCAGGTAGGAACACTGGAGTGGGGTGCCATGCCCTCCTCCAGGGAGTCTTCCCAGCCCAGGGATGGAACCCAGGTCTCCCGCATTGCAGGCGGACTCTTTACCGTCTGAGCCCCCAGGGAAGGGCGAGAATCCTGGACTGGGCGGCCTCTCCCTTCTCCAGGGGCTGGGTGACACAAGGGGATAGCAGTGAGAGTTTTGCCCATTTTGAGCAAGATTTGAAGTCTGTTGTCTTTCGTTGTTGCTATCGCCTGAGCAACCCTCATTCAGAATAACTTCTGTTTCAAATAATCCCGTCCTTCCTCAGCCTAGAGCCACAAACAGTCTCCCCCTTAGGTCACAGTCCGGCTGAACGTTCAGCAACGGGCTTAATCTGTGCAGCTATTTGCGGACAATGGTCAGTTCTCTACAGAGCTCAGCCTCTTCTGGGCCCTGGGTTCTCTCCATCTGACCAGGACAAAAGAGAAAGAAGAGACTGTGAGGATAACGCAGGCCATCGGGGTCGAGCCTGGCAGCGGCAGCGTCACCTCGCCAGCACTCCACGGTGATGACCGCCTTCCCGCCTCCCAGCTCTGGGATGCTCGCTCTCGCCAGTGAGAGTGCACTTCGAACCAGCTCGTTTCTCCCGAGGTTTCTTGGCGACTGTGGTATACGGCATCAGAAAATCGGGTCTTCCCAGTATTACCGCCCCAACCTGCCCCAACCCCAATAACGATTCTAGGAGAAACATGTTTAAAGTAAGGTGGTGAGAAAACCCTTGGATGCCTTTAATAAATCATAAACGCCCTGTTCGCTTCCTCCTTTCACCTGTCTTCACGCAGCGACACTCCATTACTGCCTGCTACACACATCGGTTCTGTCAGCTCTTCACCGTTCACTGATGGGCTGGTGTCAGTTTCTCAGAAAGGGGAAGCAAGGGGGGCACTTGACCACCCCAGCAGCTGGCAGAGGGGGAAGCACGCCTTTTCCCGAGTGGTTTTTCACCTTGCTTTTACCCTAAGATTCTTCAGCAGCAGTCCAGCCTGCCCAGCCCCTGGTGGGTCGGCAGGCAGAGGAAGGGCTGGCATTTCTCTGGGTGGCCAGTGGCAACTCTCCACCCTCCACCTGCCCAAGGACTGGGTTGAATTAGAAGAATGCCAGGTTTGTTTTTTTTTTATATATCAATGTAGAAACTCTGTTTTCTCCCTAAGACACTATTTTTGGAGCTGTTTGAAGTTCATATATTTTTCTCTAGTGCAGAGCTTACACAAAATTGAAGAAGAATGTTAATGTTCAATTTTTATTATCCTGTGTTTAAAAGGTTTCCCCCCCTCCCGTGGATCTATTTGTTAATGGACCAAAAAAAAAAATTAGTATTCCCAGCCAAAAAACAGCACACAGCCAGTCTCTCCAGGTCTGTGTATCACTACCCGAACTGCATGTAATTTCACTCGCCTCTAGGTGAAGGCTCCAAGCTCATGTTTATGTTTTTAAACATAATTTACTGAATCCCTTTGATCCCTTGAAGGATCCTTTGTGCAGAATCCTGTAAAGACATAGATATAGCCCAATCTTGCGGTATTCATAAGAAAGCGAGAGAACTGTGAGAGTGTCCGTGATTTCAAAAAAGAAGGGAGTTGAAGAGGTATTCCTGAAATACTATTTTAAACTTCTTGAAATAGAAAAAGGGGAAAAAAATGCAGACATCAACAAGGGTGGTAAACATTAGTGGGAGAAAGGCTGGTAAATAACCCCACACGCATCAAACACGGTTCAAGGAGAAAGAAGGTTGCCAGTGCAGCCAGGCGTGGAGGATGGGGGCAGCTGACGGCCGTGCTCACAGGTTCCTGTGCCCACTGAGAGCGACGCTGGATGTCACGAGTGTGTGAAATTAGCAGCGGGGAGCAGAGGCCTATGACGGGCCGCAGGACTCCCACTGTGGCTCCCGCGTCCCCTCCCTGCCCTGCCCCTACTCCCCTGTCTCCCGGCGTGTTTTATTCTCCTCTCCCTCCCCACCACGTCTGCACTCCCTGCCACATCCTACCGCACTAACTGAACAGAGTCCGTATCCTCAACGTATATTTAGATTTGGAGGGGGGAGTAAGTTAGGTGATTAGAAACAGCAAAGCAGGGCCATGGTGGGACTGATTTTTATTCCTTGCCAACTCTTTCGGTCCTTGAGCCCTTAGAGAGCCGCGCAGACTTCTTTCTGGTTGACTTACCGAGCTTCTATAATACACAAAGGTGAAGGCAAGGCACGTTAGCACCGTGGAAGAGTAAGCCCATTAAATATTAAGCTGTAAAAAGAACGAGTGATCATACACTGAGACACTAACCTTGATAACAGAGTTTAAATGTGAATTATTTCATCCCCAGAAAGTTCTGATATAGTATTAATATTTGTTGCCATTTTATTATAACTGAGGACACCTCCTTTGAGTGTTTCGCTTGCCCTTTGTTTTCTGGTGAGTAAATAAGGTAGTAACCACACCTGCGAACAGAGGTTGGAGATCGCTCTTCCCTAATTTGGCTCCAAAATCCGGAGTCGCGCAGGGTGTAGGAGGGTCTACGCGCTAGCTCGAGTCTTCAGACTGCTGTCTTTGGCCTTCTTTGCAGACAGCTGAGCAAGTGGATGTGTCTTGCTTCACATCTTGTTCTGAACTTTTATTGGACATGTAGGTGTGATATGTGTCTTGCACTGAGCTTTGGTAGGAGGAGCAGTTAGAATCTGGTTTTATGTCTTCTGATTGCAGGTCAGTTGGGCTTTGACTGTTTCCGCAGCTCGTGTCCTCTGATTTGCTGCCCCTTGTTTGCACAGCATCTGTTTCCATGTCTTGTTTTTGACTTCCTGTGGAGTGAAGTGCTTGTGCTGAGCTTTGGTAGGAGAAACAGTTGAAATCTGACTTCGTGTCTTCTGATTGCAAGTCACTTGGACTCTGGCTTTTGCCACAGCTCGTGTCCTCTGATGTGATGTCCCTTCTTTGCACGGCATCCGTTTCCATAACTTCTTTCTGGACTCCTGCAGATCGCAGGTCTTGTTGGCCTTTGTCTTGCTGCTGACTGTCTTGCAGAACATCTTGGGACTGTTCTTCTAGGTCAGGTGGAATAGTGGCGTGCAGAGTCTGGGTTTCTTGGAACAGAGATCTCTGCTTTCGGGATTCTTTCACTTGTAGATCTTGGGTTTTCCAGGTCTGTAAGTCCCAGTTTTGGGAAAGCTGGGTTTCAAGTTGCCATTCTCGTTTTTCCCATTCTTCGCTTTTCCAGTCTTGAGTTATCCATTCTTGGGATTGTTGGCCTAAAGACTGCCAGGTTTGGACTTTCCTGCCTGGAGACTGCCAGTCACGGTACTCCTGGATTTGCATATCCTGGTATAGCCTCGGGGGTTTCTCCTCTTGGATCTGCAGGCTCCCAGCTTGCTGGTCTGGGAGAGGCAGCATGGTTTGACTAACTTGGATTTCCTTGTCTACGTACTGCTTTTTTGGAGAGAGCCAGCTTCTGATGTGCTTGTCTAGGGATTTCCTCCTTGGGGGCGGTTGGTCCTGAATGTGCATGTCAGGGGCTTTCTGCTTTGCACATGGACAGCCTTTGCTTTGCTGCGGCTGGGAATGCTGCTTTGACGGCCTCCAGCTCTGAAGCTCCTCCTCAGGTTTCCATTCTTCGGTCATTAACATGACCTCTGATTTAATGTCTTGATATGATAAACGCACAGCTCTCTGTTCTTGAGACTGGACATTGTGTAGCTGAAAATCCAGAGACCGTCGATCTAGGTGTTGCATAGTAGAGGACTGCACAGAAAGTAATGATGCGGCTCCAAACGGTATGGCTTGTAATGGCAGGGTTTGTCTTTGGAAAGGGAGGCCTTGAGCAGGTGTGCCTGGGGACGGTAGGTAGTCAGACAGCATGTCCTGGGATTGTGTATTTTGCAGTGGTAGGCCCTGGGATTGCTTGTCCTGGGATGAAATTCCATGAGACTCTGTGACATGAGATGACGCTTCAGGAAGCAAGTCTTGTTCTGGCGAAGGCTCAGCTCCCGAAGCTTGTGACGGCAAGTCTTGGGGTGGTAAACTGTGGACCCTTTTTACAGAATAAGACGGGAAAAGTTGGAGTTTTGAGGCTTGGTCCTGCAACAATGGCGTTTTCTCTTCTGGGGACTGTGTGATAGCAGCTTGCAGGTCTTCGTCTCTTAGTGGCTCAGCATTCATCAGGATTTCTGAGGACTTTTTCTCTAGAACGGGAGGCAAATGTTTCGCCTCCACTTCTTCCCCACAAAGGCTGAAAGTTTGAGGGACATATTTCTGTTGCTCATCTTCCATAAACAGAGAAGATGTGTTAAAGCTATTACTGCCTCTCCTGCCTGCATGGTGGAAGGCAAACTGATTTTTTGTGACTCTTAACTTGAAGAATGAATAGCCTCCAAAGAAAACAGGCTTTATGTTCGTCATTGAATCGGCACTAGTAGACTCTTCTTGTAGCTCAAACTGTATGACAGCATTTTCGTCAGGAAGAGATGGTTCACTCTCTTGAGTAGCATCCGAAGGCAAGAAAAACACAATCTGTAAAACCAAAGGGTGAGGGAAACAATAGAGCAGGGTCATCTTGGACATCGTCTTCTTCCTGTAGTCCCAGACTGTTTCCCTCTCTGCCTTAAGATAGTAGAGAGGAAGTAACATCTATGGGAGGGATCAGAAAACAAGCCCAGGACTGCTTTTACCATCAACTCATTAGTTTCGTTTACTTATATTTGCTTTTTTAAATTTGATTTTTGGCCATGCCACATGGCCTGTATGGGGTCTTAGTTCCCCGACCAGGGATAGAGCTCATGCCTCCTAAAGTGAAGCTTAACCACTGAACCACCAGGGAAGTCCCAGCTCGCTGGGTTTTTTCTTTTACGGACAAATCTTCAGCCTCTATTGTCCCATCTATTGAAGAGGGGAGTGTATTGAGATTGTCTGGATTAGTCTCCCATGCTTAGGATCTGGCTCAGACGGTAAAGAATCTGCCTGTGGTGCAGGAGACCAGAGCTCGATCCCTGGGTCAGGAAGATCCCCTGGAGAAGGGAATGGCTACCCGCTCCAGTATTCTTGCCTGGAGAAGCCCAGGGGCAGAGGAACTACAGTCCACTGGGCTGCAAAGAAGTAGGACATGACTGAGGGACTAACACTCTACTTTCTAAGATAATTTATCTACTCAATAGTCTTATATTCAGGTTTATAATGGTTTACTTATCACCTACTAGATGAACTGGACGCTCGAGGTCAAATATAGTCCAATGTGGGTTTTTCCCCGTAATTGCACTCAGAATTATAGCTAGGCCAAGATATAAATGGCTAACAAGACAGTCTATCAAATGCTATTACAGAACCAGTTACTGTGCACTTCGCGAGAACGTCGAAGATGAGCTAATCCTGAGAGAGCCAGCAAACAGTCCACTGGAGAGGAGACACTGGCCTGTGTCCTGAGGGATGACAGAAATTCCCTGTGTATAAAGTAAGATGAAGGAAGAAAGGAACCAAAGTCCAGGGAGCAGGAAGAGTGGAGACAAAAACATCAGGCGGGGGGTAGCGAGTGTGAGGGCAGGTGGCGAGCAGCCAGATACTGTGAGCTGCTGTGTGGGTCCTGAGAACCAAATGTGTCCTTTCAGAGCCGCACATTGAAACCTCACTGCTAGCGTGTGGAGCTGAGAGTTAGAATCTGTGGCAGGTGATTAGGTCGTGACTGTAACGCCCTCGTCAATGAGATCTGTGCCCTTGTACAAGAGCCCCGTGATCTGTCCTTTCTTCCACAAGAAGACTGGCAACTGTGAACCAAGAAGCGGGTCCTCTCTAGACCCAGGAGCTGCCTGCACCCGGATCTCGGCCTTCCCAGCTCCCAACACTGTGCAAAATACATTTTTATTGCTTAAGCGACCCAGCATTTAGTATGGGGCTTCCCGAGGGGCTCAGCGGTGAAGACCCCCCCTGCCAGAGCAGGAGCCACACAGATGCAGGCTTGACCCCTGGGACGGGAAGCTCCCCTGCAGGAGGAAATGGCAGCCTGGCCCAGAATTCTTGCCTGGAAAGTCCCATGGACAGAGGAGCCTGGTGGGCTGTAGTCCACAGAGTCACAGTCAGACATGGAAGGAGTGTGCAGCACACGCGCGTGCACACACATCTTCACCACAGCATCCCAGCCGGGCCGGGACAGAAGCTGCCACCGAGAAGCGGGATTGCTGCTGCCACCAGCGCCCGCACGTGCAGAAGCAGGTTTGGAACTGGGCAACGAGCAGAAGCCAGGCACCCTGGAGTGAGGAGTCCAGTGGGCCTTAGGAAGTGTCGCTACGAACAAAGCCAGTGCAGGTGATGGAATTCCAGGTGAGCTGTTTCAAATCCTGAAAGATGATGCTGTGAAAGTGCTGCACAAAATATGACAGCAAATGTGGAAAACTCAGCAGTGGCCACAGGACTGGAAAGGTCAGTGTTCATTCCAATCCCAAAGAAAGGCGATGCCAAAGAATGCTCAGACTACCACACAATTACACTCATCTCACATGCTAGTAAAGCAATGCTCAAAATTCTCCAGGTCAGCCTTCAGCAATATGTGAACCGTGAACTTCCAGATGTTCAATCTGGTTTTAGAAAAGGCAGAGGAACCAGAGATCAATTGCCAACATCCACTGGATCATGGAAAAAGCAAGAGAGTTCCAGAAACATGTCTATTTCTGCTTTATTGACTATGCCAAAGCCTTGGACTGTGTGGATCACAATAAACTGGAAAATTCTGAAAGAGATAGGAATACCAGACCATCTGACCTGCCTCTTGAGAAACCTGTATGCAGGTCAGGAAGCAACAGTTAGAACTGGACATGGAACAACAGTGTGGTTCCAAATAGGAAAAGGAGTCCGTCAAAGCTGATACTGTCACCCTGCTTATTAAACTTCGATGCAGAGTACATCATGAGAAACACNAAGACTGTGATGCTGGGAGGGATTGGGGGCAGGAGGAGAAGGGGACGACAGAGGATGGCTGGCTGGATCGCATCACCGGCTCGACGGACATGAGTCTGAGTGAACTCCGGGAGCTGGTGATGGACAGGGGGGCCTGGCATGCTGCAATTCATGGGGTTGCAAAGAGTTGGACACGCCTGAGCGACTGAACGGAACTGAATGAGTAGAAGCAGGAAAAGCTTTGAGGGGCACGCTAGAAAATGCTTATATTATTGTGAATGAACCGTTAGGGGCGATTCCAGTGAGAGCCCAGGAAGAAAAAAGGAGACCTGGGGAGAAAACTTCTGTCTTAGAGAACATCTTGGTAATCCTGAATGAAATGTTGGTGGAAATATGGATGATAAAGGTCATTGTGATGAGGCCTCAGACAGAAATGAGGAAACTGTCTCTGGAAACCAGAAGGTGGTGATCTTGGTATGAAGTGGCTGAGCACCTGGCTGAACTGTGTTTATGTTCTAGTATTCTGTGGGAGATAGCACTTAAGCAGTGAAGTTCAACTGAAGCTATGTCTAGGTGAGGTGTTAAAGGTGAGGCTTGACTTCTCCTGACAGCTTATAGTGAAATGTGAGAAGAGAAAAATGATTAAAGGACGGAATCCCTAAGCCAAAAGGCGGTGGGACGGTATCGTTTGGAAAATTCTCAGTCCATTTGCAAAATAGAAGAGAACATTTAAGGGTAGATCAAGTGGGGACTCCCTTGTGGCCCAGTGGTTAGGAACCCGCCTTCCAATGCCAAGGACACAGGTTCGATCCCCGATCAGGGAAGTAAGATCTGGTGTGCCACAGAGCAGCCAGGCCTGTGTGCTCTGAAGCCCGCATGCCACGTCTAGAGAGCCCACAGTCCGCAGCTGAAGACGCCTCCGAGCTGCAGCAAAGACCCAGCCAGCCAGCCATACGCGAGAGAGCGGGCCAAGCGGCTGATCTGATGAGGACAGTACTGTGGCTCAGCCATCGCACCAGGAGCCAGAAGCGATTCTCCAAGACAACAGCCCCCAAAGGCGTCCGAGATCACCAGGGCTGCCCTCCCTCTACAGAGCCGGAGCGCAGGGCTCCTGAAGAACGGCTTCAAAGGACGGGACCCACTCGCAGGTTCAGGCAGAGTCCAGATGCCCTCACCCCGCGCCTTGAGGTGGGGCCAAGACGGAGAGCTGCTGCGGGCGCTGTGCCCAGCAGACCCTCAGGGACATGGCTACCGCCCCCTCGGTTTCAGAACACAGAGCCACGGGCGCAGGGCCCCAGCCACGGGCACGGGGCTCCGGCGGGTGAGCCACAGCGCCCGGGCAGGGAGTGCCACGGGGTCTGCCTGCTCCGCGGCGGGGCTGAGGTCCTCCCGGGGAGCTTGGAAGACGGCGCGTCAAGCCCAAGAGGACCGCTCTCCACCTTAAGGCCTCAGCTGCTTGCACTGTCTGGCTTGAGGTTTACTCGAGACCTATCTGTCCTTCCTTCCCATTTCCCCCTTTAGGAGTGGGATGTATATCCCACGCCCATTCCTTTGCTGGAGTTTGGAAGTTTGGTTTCATAACATGTCTGGTTTCACAGGTTCACAGCTGGAGGGAACTTGCCTCAGGTTAAGCCATATCTTAACTCTCACCTGTATTTAATTTTAGCTGAGACTTTGGACTTAGACTTTAAAGTTGATGCTGTAACAAGAAAGAACTTTTGGGGGCTACTAGGATAGAAAGGATGTATTTTTCATATGAAAAGGACATGAATTTGGGAGGGAGCAAGAGAGCAAATTAATGACAAATAGATAGGTAAACAGTGGAAACAGTGAGAGATTTTATTTTCTTGGGTTCCAAAATCACTGCAGATGGTAACTGCAGCAATGAAATTAAAAGATGCTTGCTCTTTGGAAGAAACGTTATGACCAACCTAGAGATCATATTAAAAAGCAGAAACAGTACTTTGCCAACAGAGGTCTGTCTAATCAAAGCTATGGCTTTTCCAGTGGTCATGTATGGATAGTTGGATTATCAAGAAACCTGAGCACTGAAGAACTGATGCTTTTGAACTGTGGTGTTGGAGAAGACTCTTGAGAGTCCCTTGGATTGTAAGGAGATACAACAAGTCCATTCTAAAGGAAATCAGTCCCGAATATTCATTGGAAGAACTGATGTTGAAGCTCAAACTCCAATTCTTTGGCCGCCTGATGCGAAGAACTGACTCCCTGAGAAAGACCCTGACGCTGGGGAAGATTGCAGGCGGGAGGAGAGGGGACGACAGAGGGTGAGACGGCTGGATGGCGTCACTGACTATGAGTCTGAGTAAGCTCCAGGCATGGTGATGGACAGGGAAGCCTGGAGTGCTGCAGCCCATGGGGTCACAAAGAGTCAGACATGGCTGAGTGACTGAACTGAAGGATGGAAATTAATTAATTTTCACATGTTGAAAATTAATCTCCAATGTGGTTATATTTGGAGGTGTGGGCTTCAGGTGATAAATTATATCATGAGAACCATGCCATCATGAATGGGGTTAACGATCTTATAAAAGAGACTTCAGAGGCCTCCCTGGCTCCTTCTGCCGTGTAAAGACACAGCGAGATGTAAACCAGGAAGTGGGCTCTTACTGGACTCTGAACCTCCTGGAACCTTGATCTTGGACTTACCAGCCTGCAGAGCTCCTAGAAATAAAATTCTGCTGTTTAAGTCACCCAGTCTGTTTTTCTTTTTAAATAGAAGCCTAAAAGGGTTAAGACATTAGGCTAGGAAATTTGGACTTTCCATATAGGCTTCCCTGGTACTCAGACGGTAAAGAATCTGCCTGCAGTGACGGGGACTCAGGGTTGATACCTGGGTTGGGAAGATCCCCTGGAGAAGGGAATGGTAACCCACTCCTGTTCTTGCCTGGAGAATCCATGGGCAGAGGAACCTGGCGGGCTTCAGTGCATGTGGTTGCAGAGAGTCAGACACGACTGAGCGAGTAACCCTTTCGGCTTCATTACAGAGAAGTAAGACCTATCGGCGCTCTTTAACCAGCGGAGTGGCAGCACGTGGCGCAGCATGTAGCCGGTGCTTCCTGTCCCTTACAACTGATTCTTATTTGAGAGGAGTTGTCATCACAGACCAGTCTTCTGGGTTTTGTCAGCCTGTGCTCTTTGCTGAGGTCGTCTATAGCATCAGAGAAACTACTGTTTCCCTCTAAGTGATTAAATGACCCCTCACCCAGTGGATGGATGGCAGGCTGAAAATGTGGCTCTCCACATTCTCACATGATCATTCCCCACTCTCCCAATTTGTTCCACACCTACAGGTCATCCTTGTTGGAGGGCATTTAGGTGAAGATCAATGGTTCTTTAAGGGAGATGTCTGAATTTTTACTTATTCCCAAACTTCCATTTCGTTTGAATTATAATTTATTTGTTTGCTAAAAGAGCAGGTTGGAGCCATGAATTATAGTTTATCTAGCTTTATTCAGGTGCTATGATTTTAATAAGTTTACTCATTCCTAATGTGGAGAAGGCAATGGCACCCCACTCCGGTACTCTTGCCTGGAAAATCCCATGGACGGAGGAGCCTGGTAGGCTCCAGTCCTTGGGGTCGCGAAGAGTCAGACAGGACTGAGCGATTTCACTTTCACTTTTCACTTTCATGCACTGGAGAAGGAAATGGCAACCCCCTCCAGTGTTCTTGCCTGGAGAATCTCAGGGACGGCGAAGCCTGGTGGGCTGCCGTCTATGGGGTCGCACAGAGTCGGACACGACTGAAGCGCCTCAGCAGCAGCAGCGCAGCCCTAACGATAACTGAGATCAGCAGGTGCTAAGCAAGGCTCCGAAGTCATGTCAGTGGTTATGGCATCTGTATGAGGTTGTTATCCTTGCTTCATGACTTAAAGAGCGAGGTTCAGAGAGGGATTCTGAGTGACCCAGCCATCAAGAGCCGTTGCCTTGTGAGCTTGGATCCATGCGCTGAAGCAGGATTACAGGCCCCGTGCTTTCCTGTCTAACCCGCTAACCCACGCTTCCCTGTAAGAGCCACTTCAGCTATTCCTCACTGCAGAGTGGTTACGGCTGAAGACTTCAGGAAATAACGCTCTTAGGCACTGTGGTGGGCACAGGAAATACTAAGAGTTCACTTCCTTTTCCTCTTCTCGAGGTCAGGGTGCACATTACATAGTATCTTTAAATCTTCTGCTGTAGCTTGCACATTGCAGTGCAATCACAAAGCTCTGTTCACAGAATTAAGCTGGATAGTTGTTCAGTGGGAGCAGTTTGTTTTAATATTGCTCCTAGAGCTTTATAATCTTCTGTGCTTGCACCAAGAAAAGAGCAGTGCGTCAGGTATTTGGGCTCAGATACTAACAGTGCCACATCTGAGCTGAAACTGTACATTCATACTCGCTTATAATGAAAGATTCTCTGCAAACTAGGGCAAATTTAGTCCATGAAAACCCTATAGGGTAACATCATATTTAAGGGTAAACTGTAACCTTTTTTTACCTTAAGATTGGGAACAAGGAATGGTTGTGTATTCTCAGCATTCAAAAAAAGAAAAAATGTCCAGGAGGCTCTACACAGTTCAGTAAATCAAGAAAAATAAGGAATAAAATTTGTAAATAAAAGTGTCTTTACTGGGAAAATAGATGTCTATCTGGAAAATTCTAGGAAATCAATAAAAAAGCTACTAGAGTTAGTAAGTTTTCTAAGGTCATAGCATGCTGCTGCTAAGTTGCTTCAGTCGTGTCCAACTCTGTGCGACCCCAGGGACAGCAGCCCACCAGGCTCCCCTGTCCCTAGGATTCTCCAGGCAAGAACACTGGAGTGGGTTGCCATTTCCTTCTCCAAAGGTCATCGCATATCAATATATAAAAATAACTGCATTTCTCTTTCTAGGAATGGACATCTGGCAAGTAAAAATTTTAAATGCCATGTAAAATAGCAAGAAAAAACATGAAATATTTAGGGGTGAATTTAACAAAATATGCATAAGATTTATACACTGAAAACTACAAACTATTGCTCAGAGAAATGGAAGGAGATATAAGAAAATATAAACATATCATAGACATTGATAAGAAGACTAAATATTATGAGTAAGCAATTTTCTCCAGATCATTTATAGGTTCAATAGAGCTCCAATCAAAATCCCAGGGAGATTTTTACAGGAACTGATAGTTTCTAAAACAAATGTGGAAATCTTGAACAGCTAGAACAGCCAAAAAGTATTTTGAAAAAGAACAAAGAAGATGTACACTGCTTGATTTTAGGAATTACTCTAGAGAGATCACAGGGAGGAAGGCAGAACAGAAAACTCCTGGCATCTGTCGATCCATCTACGCAGTAATCATACTGGCAGAAGCTGAAGTAACCATTTTGAAATTCTGGAGGCTGTTTGAACACTTGAAGCTTCCAAAGGGCTTCTTGGCTGCTAAACTGGCGTGCTGTGTCAGTGAGCTTCAGCCTTCAAACAGCGGTGACCGCTCATCTCTCACTCTCAGCCCCTGGCAGGAAGCTGGGAGACGACAACCCACGTCCCTGCTGCGACCTGCTGGAGTCGCGATGGGCAATAAGGACCTTGTCTCCCAAACACTGGGTGTCCGCGCTTCAACTGTAGGCCCGTGCTTCTGACCACCGAGGTGCCAGTGCAGAGGCTGGACGCCATTGTTTCAGTCTGTACTGGCTGAGGCAGCTTTGAGGGAAGCTACTCCTATCTTCAACTATTTTTGTTTTGATTTGATGTCCAGAAACAATTATGTATGTGTGGGAACGTAGAGCCCACCGTACAGGCCCAGGAAAAGATGCTGGGAGGAGCCCTGAGAAGCGCTTCAGCTCTCACCTCAGGCTGCGCTCCGGCACCGAGGTGCTGTATGCAGCGAAGGCAAGCACGCCCTCTCCCCGAGAAAGCCCAAAGGAAAGGGGGAGCCTGAGACATTAGAGTTCACACACTAAGACTCAGACGTCCGGCTTTCAACAAAGTAAACCTCAAGGTCTACAAAGAAACAGAAAAAAGCAGTTTACTCAGGGGTGGTGGGTGTTCAGTCACGAAGTTGTGTTCGACTCTTGCAACCCTGTGGACTGTAGCCCACCAGGCTCCTCTGCCTGTGGGCTTCTCCAGGCAAGAATACCGGAGTGGGCTGCCAGTTCCTTCCGCAGGGATCTTCCTGACCCAGGGATCAAACCCCGGTCTCCTGCCTTGCAGGTGGATGGACTCCTTACTGAGTGAGCCAACAAAATGAACGAGCAGAAATTATACCCGAGGAAGCCCAGACCTCAGACATACTAGACAGAGACTTTACAACAAGACCCTAGAAGAGCTGAAGAGAATCACAGGCAGATACAGCAAAATGATATATGGACACAATGAAGATATAAATAAGATATAAATTATAAAACAGAACCAAAATAATTTCTAGAGCTGAGAAATTTAGTAAAAATGCACACAAGGTGGGTTCAGAAGTTGATCTGAGCTGGCAGGAGAAATAACCAATGAACCTGAAGATAGGACGATTGAAATTATTGGGTCTGAGGAACAGAAAGAGGAAATAGTTGAGAGAAATGAACAGCCTACGGGACCTGTGAGCGACGAGCAAGCGGACCAACACACGCGTCGCTGAGATCTCAGAAGAGAAAGAGAGAGAGGCAAGAACAACATTCAGAGAAATGACGACCGAAAATTTACCAAATCTGGTGAAGACTATTCGTCTACAAATCTAAGAAGCTCAGCGAACTTCAAACAGGATGAATCCAAAAGGACACACAGCAAAGCACACTGTGATTGAACTGTCGAAAGGCAGAGGCGGAGGATCTTTGAAACAGCAAAAGGGCCTCATCACCTATGAGGAGCCCGCAATTAGATTATTAATTTTTCATATGTGAAATAAAGATGCTTTAATAACTTAATTAAGATTAAGCTGTGTTAGGTGATTATAGCAGTAACTAACATAGTGAACATTCAATACGTGCAAGCGGCAGTGATTATCATAAAGACTACTGTATCGCTAGGGCTTCCCGGAGGCTAAGGGGGTGAAGCGTCTGCCCCCGACGCGGGAGACCTGGGTTCAGTCCCCGGGTCGGGAAGATCCCCTGGAGAAAGAAATGGCACCCCACTCCAGTACTCCCGCCTGGAGAATCCCATGGAGGGAGGAGCCTGCGGGCTACAGTCTATGGGGTCCCAGAGGGTCGGGCACGGCTGAGGGACACGTCACATTGCTGTCACTTAAGTGGCGTCTTCCTCTCTGTCGAGGGGGCAGTTTCACAGAGCTTTATGGCCCAGGTGTAAGCGTCTCATGTGACAATAACATGAATCCCCATTTAGTCTTGTTTTCATATATTTTGACAGAGAGATAAGGAGTTATGTCTGAACAGAGATGACTATGGGTAGCAGATAGAGGAATAAAAAGCAACACAGTTTGTCTCCAAGCGTGGCGTGAACCACCAGTTTTAAGTTTGTCCCTCCTTGATCTTCCTAAACCTAGAAATTGTAATTCAGCCCCTGAGAATACAGCTCTGCTCACTTAATAGGCTAGAGGTCACCTTGACGTGTCCCCGTAGGAATCCATACTCACAAACATCACTGAACTCACCTGGTTTGAATTTGCCCAGCAGTTGCTTCTAAAGGAGGCGATGGTCACAGCGATGCTGAGTTCTGCTATGCTGATGATCAGTAAGACCGACAAAATTCCCTGTAAATGATGAAGATAAGTATACAGCATTTGGAAGGAAAGCCGTTCCATTTTAAAGATACAAACCAAGGACCAGTTACACAGTGTGACCAAGCCTGGGAAAGCCCGTGTTTTAGATGCATCTGGAACCGTCAGTGACTGAGCTGCTTTCATCCCGTGGTGTAGGGGGGGATAGTGAGCTCCAGTGCTGTGGAGGCCCCAGACAGCCGTCTCAGACGGGTGCAACAGGAGGGGAGAAAGGCGGGAACAGGCACACCCCTCAGTGTCCGTTTCTCAGCGCCCGCAGCAGTCGCCATGCGGGGATGTGGGAGCCTCGATGCCTCGTGCTCCTTTCCTTCCTAAGGCCGCTGTATCTGCACACTCTCAATGTGAAGCTTCCCGGCTGTTTGCTCTCTTCTGTGAGGGAGCATTCTTCGGGTTCGGTGCGGCCTGTAGATTGCCGTTTTGCACACCCTGCTTTAAGGTGGTGTTCAGCTGCCTTAAAGCAGGGAGGAGTGGCAGGGGGTGGCATGGTGTCCAGAAAGCTTAGCCTTTGGGAACAAGAAGAGCTGACTGCAGTTGGGTCCAATGTTACACGTAACCGTGGACAAGAGTCTGTCTAAGTTTTGATTTCCCTGCAACACAGCCAAAAGTTTGAAAATCCTCCTTTTTCTTTTTTTCCAGGAAACCACAATACATGCAGTGGAAAGGCTACCCACTCCAGTATTCTGGCCTGGAGAATTCCATGGACTGTATAGTCCATGGGGTCGCAAAGGGTTGGATGCGACTGAGTGACTAACAAGATGGTCTGACCTTGGTCTTTGTGGAACTTCCATCATTGTAAGGGAGGCAGACAGTGACAAATAATTAGGCAATTATTTGCTTCACTAAATTATGATAAGTAAGTGCTATGAAAAAACACTGGGGGCTAGGTGCTACTATTATTATAACGGGAGACCTGCACTGGGATGGGCGGAGGTATGATCAGGAAGGACCCCCTTAAAGACATGATGTTTGAGATTACAGGATGAGGAGGAGTTCAGCGGGTGGGTGGGGAAAGATAGGTGCTGGGCTGGGGAGTATTTGAAGAAGGGAAAAAAGCAGTCTAGAAAACTAAAATTCTAGAAGAGGAGGGGTGCATGCAGGGAGGATAAAGGCCTGGAATAACACCAGAAAGTGAGGCCAGACAGACGTGCTAGAGTCTTACAAACCTGTTAAAGTTTGGGTCTGAATTCTGTGTTTAACAGGAAGCCACTGAGTAATTCTGTTCTGGTGTGCATTTTTAAGTGATGACTTTAGTTGCAATGTAGACAATGGATTGGTGTTTGGGGCAGAAGTCAGTCCAAGAGATGTGTAAGCCCACTGCTCCTGGATCTTTTTAGTTTGTTTCTGACCTTTGGGTTGTGTTCAACAAGGAGTTGTGGAGTGATATACATAGGAGGTCTTGGAACAGAGTCTCCTGGGTTCTGAATGCAGGAGCGAGCTAATCCCCTGATGCACCTCCGTGCCGGGCAGGAGCAGAGTTCCGTTCATCTGGGGATTTAACCTCAGAAGACAGTTTCCTCCTGGTACTCGCTAACGTAATGCACAGTGGTGGCCTCCTGGCTGCCAGGAAAAGGGGTAAGGCTAGTAATGGAGTGTCGCTTTCTTGATCCAATTAGGAGTTTGCCTCTTACATTGTTTCCTGACTTTCCTTAGGAACTTTATATGAGTCTAATTCTGTAATTTATTTCAGAACATATCAGAGTGTACTAGGCTCACCTTAACGGGTAATCATGAGGATGAAACAAGACCTTGTATTCAGTAACTCATAGCTGTTTTCCTTTTTTATCAGACGAGACAATTTCCCATGTTCCTACTTCACTTCTCTCCACCCAAGTCAAATCTCTTTAGCATTTAAGGACAAAAGCCTTCAATATTTGACTGACTGGAATTGAATGAAAGCCCAGGATTTGCTTAGAGAGTAGAAATAAAGGCCTTTTGGAATTGCTGACATGCATAAAACTAATGTTATTGAATACTTATTAAATTAATACTTAAAACAGCCCCTATGTTTTCTGGTAAAGAGAATACGGTTCATCTCTTGTAATGTGTAAAACTCTCTATATAATGACTTATGTTCTAAAATTATTTTAAAAAACACTTTATTAAGTGCCTTAGACACTTTCTCCAACTATATTTAGCATTAACTGAGCAAACTTTTTCACGCAAAGATGAGCTCGATAAAGGACAGAAATGGTGTGGACCTAACAGAAGCAGAAGATGTTAAGAAGAGGTGGCTAGAATACACAGAAGAACTGTACAAAAAAAAGGTCTTCACAATCAAGATAATCACAATGGTGTGATCACTCACCTAGAGCCAGACATCCTGGAATGTGAAGTCAAGTGGGCCTTAGGAAGCATCACTACGAACAAAGCTAGTGGA
>SJYB01003399.1:314020-360470 GCA_006408585.1 Antidorcas marsupialis
CGGGGAGGCGGGCGGGGAGGCGGGCGGAGGGGCGCCGCGTTCCGGTGGCGACGCCCGCGCGCCTGGGAGGCTGCAGGGAGCCCGGCGCGCGGCCTCACCGGCCCATCCTTCTCTTCCCAGGCCGCCCAGGTCCTGCTTGCCCTGATCATCGCCGGCATCGGAGCTGTATTTGCACTGAATTACTTCAACTTTGCCCAAAGTTTCCCCCTGGTTTTCTTGACAGGATATCCATTCTGGGGAGCATTTATTGTGAGTACTGTTAGGAGCTTTGGGGGAATTACCATAAAGAGGGGTTTGAATTGACTCCAGTCCTGAGACAGTGAATCCCATGCAGGCGGGCCCCAAGGAGACCAGATAGCCAATCCCCCCCACGGGAAAAGAAGTGATTCCCTTTGGGTCACGGCAGTACCACCATCCTCACGGTGATGACCACGCGTAGGTGTACCGTGGTGAAAAGTTTTCCAGGTCTCGAGTGTATAGTAGGTCATTTGCTCCTTACTGCCAGCCTGGGAGATTAGATGAGCAGCTGTCCTACTTCTCCCTTTGCAAATATGAAAATGGAATCTGGGAGTAGGTGGTAATTTAAACCTGCCTTGCCAACACTCGCAATCACAGCCTCTCAAAGCTTAAGGAGAATTTTCATACATTATTATGGTTCAGCTGCTTCATGATGCCCAGAGAGAGTTTTACGAATGCCATTCACTCAGTTAATAAAAGAATCATCAACATAATTCCTAGTGCAGAGCCATATGTCCAGTCCCCACAGCCCTGGTTCCTAATCTGTGCCATCGTATTTAAGGGTAGACTCATCAGAGCTTCCGCCATTAAAACCTACCGTCCCGAGAGGGCAGGAGTGTTGTCCGTTAGAGTTGTTACATCCTCAGACCTCAGAACCACGCTGGCTGCAGGGCAGGCGTGAATGAACAAATCGCTCGGTGACCAAATGGATGAAATAATGAGGAGATGAGACAGCTGTCTCTGTTAAAGCCCTGTCCGCTTTTGATGAGCAGAAGCACACCTTTTCTGAGACACCTGGTAGCGCCGATGGCTTTCATTTCCAAAGTGTCGATAATATGAGACAGAACGTGCCTTTCAAGCGCACATACAGAAAGCCAGGCAGACCAGCTCCTCCCTTCCCCACGCCGCGAGAGGACGCTCCCAGTGTGCTACTGTGTGATCAGCACGCGTGAATGGCAGTGAGGGGCTGGCACTTTACTTTTTAAAACTCCACTCTTCACTGAAAAGGCATTTACTGAGCTCCCACCCTACATCTGCAGGAGGGTCCCAGGTGCTCAGGGTACTGGCGGGCAAGGCCCTCTCTGAGAGAAGTGATGAACTGCTCTTAGGAATAGACGGCGCTCGGCATCTAACAGGCGGGCTATGAATGAAAGGTGGAAGTGGCTCCGCAGTGCTACGCACACCGAGGAGTTCCGGGTGTCGGGTGAAGATGCAATGGGAAACTCGCCTGTGGGGAGGACAGGGAAGTGCCCTGAGCACGAGTGTTCCCCGCGTAGAGAGCGCGCTCTCGGCAACAGTGAGGCATGAGCTGAGGGCTGGATGTGGGCAAGAGCAGCAGAAAGAAGACCAATGAGTCTTTGCAGTGGCACAAAACGAGGCCAAAGTGTAGGCTGGCACCAGGCCGGGCCAGTCCTTGTGGCCGTAAAAGAACGTGGAGCTTTAATACCAGAGCAAGGTTAGCAAGGCCTGAAGACTTGTTATCTCTAAAATATTATGTCCCCTGAGTGGGTAACGAGCCTCAAGATGATAAGAGCAGGTCTGGGAGAAGCAGCTGGGGGGAGGCTGCAGGATTCCAGAACTCTCTGGGCAGCAGCACAGATAAAGGTGGATGGCTTCGAGAATGACCTGGAAGTAGGCTAGCCCGATTGGTGAGCCAAGCGGGAGGTGAGGCTGAAGGAGGCATCAGAGGTGACGTTCCGATCCCTGCGTGTCTTCTCAAGGTCCTTGACTCCAAGGCCCAGTATCCAGAAAGTGGAAAACCAATTCCCATCGCAGAGGTTCTCATTATTGGAACATTAAAAAAAGTATGGACCCCACCCTGGGGACACAGGTCTCATTGTCTCTGTGTGGTTCTAAGCTCTCTGTGCTTCCGGGGAGCTCAGTGGTGAAGGATCCACCCGCAATGCAGAAGCTGCTGTTGTTCAGCCGCCCAGTCATGTCCGATTCTTTGCTTCCCCACGGACGGCAGCGCGCCAGGCCTCCCTGTCCCTCACCACCTCCTGCAGTTTACCCAAGTTCACATCCACTGCATCGGTGATGCCATCCAGCCATCTCATCCTCTGATGCCCTCTTCTCCAGGAGACGTGGGTTCAATCCCGGGATTGGGAAGATCCCCTGGAGAAGGAAGTGGCAACCCGTCCAATATTCTGGTTGCAGAATCCCATGGAGAGAGGAGCCTGGCGGGCTACGGTCCATGGAGTCGCAAAGAGTCGGACACGACTGAGGAGCTAAACAGCAGCTAGGCTGTCTGTGCTTCATATAAGCAAGTGGGTGAGGTAACCCTAGATTCCAGGCCCCACACGTACTCAGAGCAGACAGCGCTCGCCTCACTGTTCCAGGCCCAGAGCCCAGACTGCCTTTCCTCCGGAGCCCAGCGGGGCGGCCGCTGTGGGCCCTCTGCTGGCAGAGCCCTTGCTGCGTGCCAAGCACGGCCAAGCAGGCCTTTTTCCTTCGTCAGGGCCCACTGTCCTCTCCAGACGGAAGAGACCAGCCACGGAAGGGTCTGGGGGGGTCACAGACATGCCGGTTACGAGGCAGCCTCCCAAGGAGGTTATCCTGCAGGGCAGTCAAGCACAGCACCGCTGCTGACTTTCCTCTCTGCTTCTTCACAGTTCATTGTCACAGGCTACCTCACCGGAACCAACAGCAATGACAAGTGTATGGTGAGTCACCGTGCGGCTTCTGTGCAGTGTGGAGCTGTCTGCTCCTTTCAGATCACCTTTGGGCAGAAAGCCCTGCTGATAAAGGCCCTTCCAGGAAAGTCTTTGCCCGTCAAGTGTGCAGTTCAGGCCCCTGCTGTCGGCAGCCAGCGTGAGCCGTGCACCCTTCCCCGGGCGCCATTGCCTTGGCCAAATCAACACGGGAGTGGCTTATGAAAGACCAGTCCACATTCCTCCAACTCAGCAGTGCTTAACTGGGAGCAGTTCTGTGCCTCCCCCCGCTCCACCCCCAGGAGTATGAGACAAAGCCTGAAGACACTTTTTTTTTTCCTGGGTGCCAAGCACAGAGCACAGGAGTTTAGCTCCTGACCAGGAATGGAACCCACGCCCCCTGCAGGGGAAACGCGCAGGCTTAGCCACTGGCCGCCAGGAGGCCCACGCTGAGGACGTTTCTGATCGAAACAACCGGGGGGAGTCGGGTGGGGAGTACTACTGTTATCTGGTGGGTGGAGACCAGGGATGTTTCTAAACATTTTAAAATACCAAGGATAGTAAAGGAAAAAAAAGGTATCTGGCTCCAAATATTTATTGTGTCAAGGTGCATAAACCCTACTGTAACCAAAATCAACCCCAGGGTGCCAGTCATTACACCCCCCACCCCGACAACGGGCTGCCCAGTGGCGCGGTGGGACAGAGTCTGCAGGGCTTGTGGGTTAGAGCCCTGGGTCGGGAAGGTCCCCTGGAGGAGGAAATGGCAGCCCGCTCCAGGCTTCTTGCCTGGAGAATCCCATGGACGGAGGAGCCTCGCGGGCAGTCCACAGGGTCACAGAAGCCAGACGTAGCTGAGTGACTGAGCGCGTGCACGCACACACCAGCAGCGACAGGCCTCCCCTTTGGGGGCTGCCCAGAGTCCGCAGGGAAGCGTCTGGCACGGACGCCGATTTTTCTAGGGCTGGAGCCAGGCCACCACTCATCGCCACGTCAGATCTGAAGGATTATTTTGAGGATTTAATAAGATACCACATATAAGACAGAATGACACTGAAATGTTTACATGTCCTTCTAACCAGTCTGATTTTTTTAAGGCCCTGGAGAAGTAGACCTCTCAAAGCCATTTTTACTCTTTCTTTACGGTCCTCTGCCAATATCCACTAGAGACAGCTACAAACCACGGGGGCTTCCAGCGGGGACAAAGGCCTCCGTCTCTCTACCTGTGGAGATAGATACAGACAACGCAGGTGAAGCCTCAGCCTTCGTGCTTCTCTCAGCACTGACTTCCTTTTGGAGCTGAGGATGTACCGAGGATAAGGCAGACTGCCCGCCACTCACTGAGCTGGAGGCGGCCGCTGCGTCGCGGGAACAGCGGTGCTTACCTGGGCGTGTACGATCTGGCTCCATTAGGGCTCTGCCTCCAAATTCACAACCACCCGACCCCAGAATCCTACTCACCTGTGACGTGGGGACGAAAGGGGGTTTGCCGACATCGTAAAACTGCCAGGCTGTGCTTAGAGGAGACCAAGGCTGTGCACGCGCTTTGTACTGTAAAGCAGAATACACCCGAGAGGTTGTCGAGCTAGAGGTGTTAGTCCGTGAAACATCCTCTGGGAGCCGAAACAGAGCCTTGAAGGGACCAAAAGACTTCGGGCTGAACAAGACGGTGTATCCGTGTGCCCCTGTGTACTTTCTGCCAAAATCCCTGTGGGCAGAAACAGATCTGTGTTTGGGGCAAACATTAAAACCATGGGTGTGCTTCCAAGTTACACCACAGAGAGTCACAAGTCCCCCCGGATAGGACAAGGTGTGTAAATGTATAAACGTATCGCTGCACTTCCCACCCCAACAGACGTAACACAGTCGAGTGTAGTAATCATCCACGGAACTGAGATATGAGACTTTCCTGTTTTTCTTTTAAAAGAGGACTGTCCGCGATGGGATTAGGTAATGAATGACACCTCTCTTCCTTCAAAGGAACTCAAGAGTTATATAACAAAACAAAATTTAGAAACAAATAGGAAGTAAAGGGAATAGAAACTGGTGGGGCTGTCCAAACTTTTAAAAAGCTTAGAGTTTCAAAAAGTGAGAGCGAAAGGAAGGAAACCATTCAATCTCAGTCCAACTTCATTGCCATCTGTAAAGATGTTACTGATTTGGCTGCTTCTGATTGGAATCCTCGAGGGGGTGATGTAAGCCACGTGAAGGCAGGACCTCATCTTCCGTGTCTACCTTTGTGAATCACGGGCTTAATGCAGCACCTGACACGTAGCTGACCTACATGAAATATCTATGAAAATGAACAAGCAGATATGCCCTAAAGTTAGGTGACACCACTCTCACTCGTAAAAGCAGAGATGGAAATTGCAAGAGATCTGTTGATGTGTATAGGGTCCTAGTTCGCTAGGGTTGAAAAATCAGTTCTAATTACAAGGCCAAGATACTCTCTAACACACACTTTTGCTCACAGATTATGAAAGATGACACGTTAGGATAGAAAGAACGTTTTCTTTAGCGTTAACCGCAGAGCACCCCAGGGGCTTCCTAGACCACGTGGTGGTGAAGAATCCGCCTGCCCCTGCGGGAGACACAAGAGACGCAGGTTCGATCCCTGGGTCAGGAAGATGCCCTGGAGTGGGAAAGAGCGACCCGTTCCGGTAACCTTGCCTGGAAAAGCCCCATGGACTGTGCAGTCTGGTGGGCTACCGTCCATGGGGCTGCAAAGAGTCGGGCCCAGCTGAATATGCACAGCTGCGGAGCACCCTGCTTTCCCGGATTGTTTGCTCAGCTCCCTGCTGCTCCCGCTGCTGCTGAATCGCTTCAGTTGGTCCGACTCTGAGACCCCATAAACAGCAGCCCCCCAGGTTCCCCCGTCCCTGGGATTCTCCAGGCAAGAACACTGGAGTGGGTTGCCGTTGCCTTCTCCAATGCACGAAAGGGAAAAGTGAAAGGGCAGTCGCTCAGTCGCGTCCGACTCTTAGCGACCCCGTGGACTGCCGCCCACCAGGCTCCCCCGTCCCTGGGAGTTTCCAGGCAGGAGCACTGGAGTGGGTGCCGCCGCCTCCTCCGTTCTTGGCTCCCGGGCTCATTCTAAAGCTTGGCCTGGCTTATGACTTTGATGAACTCAGGATACTGATGGACCAACTCCTCCCTGAGGGTTATCTGGAAAGATAAAAGCGCGAGGAAATTCTCTGAAAGTGTTTCTTTATGTCGTTGTTGTCTTTTACACTGTTTTCCAGGGACAAGGTGTCACGGGCCTGAGTGTCATCAGCTCCGTGGCCGCAGTGGCTGGAATCATCCTCACCATCATCAGCTACAGATGCCAACACAAGTGCTGCCAGGGGCCCTCCCTTGAAGGGGTGTGTCTGGTAGGCAGAGCCCTTTACAACGTGAGTGCCTTCGTTCTGGGCGGCGAGCCTGTGTTGTCTTGCGTGAACAATGTTCGAGATGCATTGACCTTTAGACTCCTGTAATCGAGGCTGCCTCAGCATTTGAGCTCAGCCTTGAGAAGAGCCAGTGTGACTCCAGAGCCATAGAGTCTGGATTTGACTCCTGGTTTTGTCACTTAGAAGCTTGTGACCTTAGCCTAATATTTTGTCTTCTCCAAGCCTCCGTTTCCCTCGTTTGAAAAATGAGGACAGTAAGATTGCCCACTGACGTCCTGTAATGATTCCTTACACTAGAGCGTGGCTAGGCAAGGTGTAAGGGGCCAACAGGTTTTAGCTCTTCCTATTAGTATTGACGGGGCTTGCATGCAATTTTCCCTTATCAGTCTTATTAAGGAATAGAATGATCTAAAAAGTTTGCTCACNTGACCTTTAGACTCCTGTAATCGAGGCTGCCTCAGCATTTGAGCTCAGCCTTGAGAAGAGCCAGTGTGACTCCAGAGCCATAGAGTCTGGATTTGACTCCTGGTTTTGTCACTTAGAAGCTTGTGACCTTAGCCTAATATTTTGTCTTCTCCAAGCCTCCGTTTCCCTCGTTTGAAAAATGAGGACAGTAAGATTG
This sequence comes from Antidorcas marsupialis, assembly GCA_006408585.1. NCBI lineage: Eukaryota > Metazoa > Chordata > Mammalia > Artiodactyla > Bovidae > Antidorcas > Antidorcas marsupialis. Next base: position 320,917 of record SJYB01003399.1, read on the forward strand.
CCCACTGACGTCCTGTAATGATTCCTTACACTAGAGCGTGGCTAGGCAAGGTGTAAGGGGCCAACAGGTTTTAGCTCTTCCTATTAGTATTGACGGGGCTTGCATGCAATTTTCCCTTATCAGTCTTATTAAGGAATAGAATGATCTAAAAAGTTTGCTCACTTCAGTTCAGTCACTCAGTCATGTCCATCTCTTTACACCCCATGAATCGCAGCACACCAGGCCTCCCTGTCCATCACCAGCTCCCGGAGTTCACTCAAACTCATGTCCATTGAGTCTGTGATGCCATCCAGCCGTCTCATCCTCAGTCGTCCCCTGTTCCTCCTGCCCCCAATCCCTCCCAGCATCACAGTCTTTACCAATGAGTCAGCTCTTCGCATGAGGTGGCCAAAGTACTGGAGCTTCAGCTTTAGCATCATTCCTTCCAAAGAAATCCCAGGGCTGATCTCCTTCAGAATGGACTGGCTGGATCTCCTTGCAGTCCAAGGGCCTCTCAAGAGTCTTCTCCAACACCACAGTTCAAAAGCAACAATTCTTCGGTGCTCAGCCTTCTNCTGGCAATGCAGGGGATGCAGGTCCAGTCCCCGGCCAGGGAATTAAGGTCCCACATGCCGAGGAGCAACCGAGCCCACGAGCCACAACTCCTGAGCCCACGGGCCACAGCTCCTGAGCCCACGGGCACAATAAAGAGTCCATGCACCACAGAAAAATCCCACTTCCTGAAACTGGGGCCCAAGGCAGCCAAACAGTAACAAATAAGTGGATAAACAGACAGGACATCTCTTTTTAAGAGTATAAAAAAGAAGGGTGATTTTAGATGACAGATGAGGGGAAACTGAAGGGGTCGTGTCCTTTCTGAAAAGCATCTCTGCAAACATACTTGGAGAAATAACATAGTCTCCTTTCTAAGAAGACCCATGAGTGGGAGAGGACTTACCCCCAACACCTTTGGCTCGCCCTTCAGGAATTCCAGCAGAGAACTGTGAGGTCCATAGGGAAGTGCGGTCAATACAGTTTCATTTGGTTGTACACTGATGACGTGGGTTGATCTTTTGACCTCAGATGATGATTCCATGATTCAGTGGCAAAACTCTATGAAAAAAAAATGGGTGAGTAACCATTGCAGCCAAAATCATGGTCCGCCATCAGTCTCACATGGAGCCCTTGGCAACGAGCCCTTAGCGACCACCCAGCACTGGAACCACAGAACCGCAGTCACTGAGTCACAGAGCCCCAGAATTCTAGAGCGCCTGCNTAACCATTGCAGCCAAAATCATGGTCCGCCATCAGTCTCACATGGAGCCCTTGGCAACGAGCCCTTAGCGACCACCCAGCACTGGAACCACAGAACCGCAGTCACTGAGTCACAGAGCCCCAGAATTCTAGAGCGCCTGCTGTCTTCCTGCTGAAGGAGCCAGTTATCCAGAAGGCTTGCTTCACTGTCCACTCGCTTGTAAACAGATGGTCAACACGAAATAAATGGGAGGTGTGCCAGCAAATCCCAGCACCTGTGTCCGTGGGCGGCTGCCGCTGCTGCTGCTGCTGCTGAGGCGCTTCAGTCGTGTCCGACTCTGTGGGACCCCATAGACGGCAGCCCACCAGGCNGGAAGGCTTGCTTCACTGTCCACTCGCTTGTAAACAGATGGTCAACACGAAATAAATGGGAGGTGTGCCAGCAAATCCCAGCACCTGTGTCCGTGGGCAGCTGCCGCTGCTGCTGCTGCTGCTGAGGCGCTTCAGTTGTGTCCGACTCTGTGCGACCCCATAGACGGCAGCCCACCAGGCTCCCCCCGTCCCTGGGATTCTCCAGGCAAGAACACTGGAGTGGGTTGCCATTTCCTTCTCCAAAGCATGAAAGTGAAAAGCGAAAACGAAGTCGATCAGTCGTGTCCGACTCCTAGCGACCCCATGGACTGCAGCCTACCAGGCTCCTCTGCCCATGGAATTTTCCAGGCAAGAGTGCTGGAGTGAGGTGCCATTGCCTTCTCCGTCCATGGGCTAGAGAGGAGCTCAGTGATGAGATGCCCACAATGTTCCTGGCACTGCAGAAGGGGCTGTTTTAACATGTATTCACGTTGATTCTTTTACCATTTCCACCACACTGAAAATGAGGTACAGAAGGTTGAATTGTTCAAGGCCACATGCCGAGGGGTGGGGAAGGAGTCACACTCTGCCTGTTGTCTCCAAAATCTGCATCAGCCATGCTGCTGCCCTCTTTCCAAAGGAGCTTCCACTTGGGGTTGACTGATTGTCTCAGTGCCGTCTAACCACCTTTCCTTCCAGCCTGAAAATCAGCGCATAAGTGCACTGGGCCAGAGGCAGCTGCCACTCACAGAGTGTGATTCTAGCTTCAAAGGACAGGTGAGGCGGAGCCAGGCGAGAGTCTTCCTGGTTAAGCTATGCAAATGCAATTAAAGCAATATAAAATTCTGTATGGAATTTTGCTTTCGTGTCTGTGTGTGCCTGTGTGAAAGTCATTCAGTCGTGTCCGACTCTCTGCAACCCCATGGACTGTAGCCTTCCAGGCGCCTCTGTCTGTGGAATTCTCCAGGCCAGAATACTGGAGTGGGTAGCCAGTCCCTTCTCCAGGAGGTCTTCCCAACCCAGGGATCGAAGCCAGGTCTCCCACATTGCAGGTGGATTCTTTACCGTCTGAGTCACCAGGAAAGCCCAACATAGGGCTGCCGTGAGAATTAAATGAGATAATCTGCAGAGCACATTCCTGAGTGTCGGCATCATCACCATTGCAGTGAAGGGCAGGTGGGCTGTAGGAGAGAAAGGGTGTCTGAATCTGGTGCTGCGCTCAGCTGCTCAGTCGTGCCTGACTCCTTGTGACCCCACGGACTCCAGCCCGCCAGGGTCCTCGTCCGTGTGGGCTCTCCATGAAAGGATACTGGAGTGGGCTGCCATGCCCTCCACCAGGGATCTTCCAGCTCAGGGATTGAACCCAGGTCTCCCGCATTGCAGGCAGACTCTTTACCATCTCAGCCACCAAGGAAGCCCCCTTTTTTATTTCAATTTTTAAACAATGTTTCTTCATTTTCTTACTTTATTTCTGGCTGTGCTGGATCTTTTCTCTGTGGCCGTGAATGGGAATTCTCTCTAGTTGCGCGGAATGGGCTTCTCACTGTGATGCTTCTCTTCTTGTGGAGCACCAGCTCTCGGGCGAACAGGCTTCAGCAGCTGCGGCTCCTGGGCTCAGTACTTGGGGCTCGTGGGCTTAGCTGTTCCTGTGGCCTGTGGGGTCTTCCTGGATCAGGGCTGAACTCTCGTCTCCGGCTTTGACAGGGGGACTCTTTACCACTGAGCCACCAGGGAAGCGCTGCTTTCCGTGTTACTCCTTGCTATTCTTGCATTTGTTATGATTTTAACAGTTAAACCATAAAGCAAATAGCTTCACAAAACCTCCCATGATGTTCAGATATTATCTTGAGCATCTCCTAGTTTGTGGCAGCCGTGTATAGCAGAGTTTCTTAACTGTGACGTTGCTGGCATTTGGGGCCTGAAGATTCTTTGCCATAGAAAGTTGTTCTGAGCATTGCAGCCTCTCCCGGGGCTGGAGATTAGAGGGTGCCTTCAGCTCCTTGCCTACTCAGTGAGGCTGCTGACTTACTTTAGCAAGGAGACTCTCATGGGAGTTGGCTAAGATGAGAAGGATCAGAGAGTTTGTGATAAAGATCTGAGTGTGTATGACTCAACTAGTGATTTTGGGTTGAGTTTCTGAGGAAGACACGTTTTCATAAAATCAGGCTGAGAACTTGGGCGTCTAATAGGTATGATAAATGTCTGCACTGTCTTCTTGGGCTTGGTTGAAACCTTTCCCACCTTTTCTTACCACAAGTTTCTTAGATCTTCCTGTTAGTGATTCTTGCTAATTGATTTCCCAAACTGAATGTGGTTATGAAGCAAAAAGTAAGGAGCCAAGACAGACTCCCAAATTTCTGACTTTAGAAACTCAGTAGACGGTCACTCCAATTTTGCGAGACAACCAGGCTAGGGTTAAGGGTTTGGATGAGAGGTTAGAAACGGAAGGTGAAATGTCCTCACCAACCCTCCCATCAGTTTGCAATACTAACCTAGATAATGCTGAATATAATCCTCTAGATATTCTGAAGAAACTTTCTGTTAACAGTAGAAAGTAAACAAATAAGAAATAGATCTGGGATAACATACAGTTTTATTGCATTGCTTGGCTTATTGGGTAAAAAGAAATCTCAAAGTTTCTCCAGCCCCAATGTAAAATATTCACACACACACACACACACACACACACACACACACACATACTTGGAAACATTCTAGTTCACTCTAGTGCACTCAGATCAAGAAAAACAGTATCTCCAGGAACCCGTAGGCCTTCTAGATCCCCTTCCAGTTCTTTCCTGCAAGGTAACTACTCTCCTAACGCTCCCAATTAGCCGTGCTTCTGTTTAAACTGTACACGTGGCATCATCGCTGTGGGAGGCATCTGTGCGGCATATGATTGTGTGTTCACTTGCACTGGCACATCACACTCCATTGTTTGTGTGTTAGTCACTCAGTTGTATCTTTTGTGAACCCCGGGACTGTAGCCCGCCAGGCTCCTCTGTCCATGGGATTCTCCAGGCAGGAATGCTGGAGCAGGCTGCCATGCCCTTCTCCAGGGGGTCTCCTGACCCAGGACCTGAACCTGGGTCTCCTGTGTTGCAAGCAGATTCTTTACCATCTGAGCCCCCAGGAAGCCCATCCGTGGTCTGGCTGCGCCACGTATATTTCTATGTGTCTAATTTCTTGTTTGGTCTAGAACTTAGATGGGAGAGCGCCTTCTGGTTAAATTTGATCTTTCAGTTTAGATATTTAAGAATAAAGTTGTTAAATGAGACAGAGAACAGAGGCATACTCAATTGACAGGAATAGGGCTGTATTTTTTGAAGTATTTTTTAATTGAAATGTTCTTGGAATCTCTGATGTTTGAAATGTAAGCAAGGCAAGCGTGGAAACCCTACGGAAGCAGGGCCTGCGAAGCCCCACGGCTCAGCCGGCCCACGCCGGCTCAGATCACACGTTCTCCCTCCTCTCTATTTTTTATTGGAGTTTAGTTGCTTTGCCGCGTTACATTAGTCTCTGCTGTTCGGCAGCACAGCAGAGTGAGCCAGCCACGCGTGCACGCGCGCCCCCTCTCCCCCAGCCCGGAGGAGCAGAGTCCCCGTGTTATGCAGCAGGCTCTGATTAGTCAGCTCACCCGTCGGAATGTGCGAATATCATCTCCAGCCCCCCAGTTCTTCCTGTTCGACTGGATGAATGCAGGGCTGTTGCAGTAGACCTTTTCCACCAAAAGACAGACGCGTATGCAGCTGCTAAGAGCTCCAGCACCGTGAAGGTAAGCATCACCACCAGGACACCCTGTAAATCGACACGGGAATGGTTGGTGCCCGACTCTTGTTCAGGAGACAAGACTGCGAGTGAAGACTCTAATAGTGGAGAGAAGAAGGGACGGTGAGGACCACGTCATCCTCTTTCCTGCTTTTTCTTTTGGATCTCGGAACCAAAGCAGGGAAATGAATAGGAAGGATTTCCCTCAAGACCTCGGAATTCCACATTCAGAGATGAGAGTCATCCTTCATTCACCTGTGTGTATGCGAAAGTCACTCAGTCGTGTTCGACTCCTGGTGACCCCAAACAGTGCATGGGATTCTCCAGGCCAGAACACTGGAGTGGGGAGTCGTTCCCTCCTCCAGGGGATCTTCCCGGCCCAGGGATCGAACCCAGGTCTCCTGCATTGCAGGCAGATTCTTTACCAGCTGAGCCGCCAGGGAGGTCGCCAGGGAGGTTACCTATCGTTGCTCCTATTCTCTCTTTTTTCTTGAGTGCTTTTGGTTGCCACACTGTTTCTAGGTGTGGGCTTGTTCTTATTCATCCTGCAACAATCTCAGTGCAGTCCTTCAGTCTGAAACCTCACATCTTTCTTACATTCTGAAAATGCTCGCTAATCTCTCTTGCACCCTCCCTGTCTCCCAAGCCATCCCACTGGAGCTCATACGAGGTGTGTTGACCCTTCTCCCTTCACTGTGTCCTCCGTGTCTTTTAACTTCTCATTGATATTTTCTGAATTTTTATCTTAGTGTATTGTGTTCAATGCGGTTTAATCCGACCTATAGGTTGTATCTCCTATTTAACTGATGCTAAGTTCTTAATTTCAAATATTTACATTTTCATTTCTAATCATACTACTTGGCTCTTTTTCAAGTCCACTTTTTTCTATTGTTGTTGTTCGTTGCCATATTCTTTCATTTTGGTTTTAATTCCTTTTTTAATATCTTTAATCATTTAAAATGTAGTTTCATTACAGCATTTTTTCAAATTATGATGTCATCTCTAACGTTCAGGTAACTAAATTTCATGTTTGTCCCATTTTCTGCAATCCCTCATTTTTTCCCTTATGTTTTTCAAAATATTTTCATTCTTAGATAACTTCAGCGTGTGGGTGGTGATGGTTGAAAGGTTCTTTGGTGTGTAGGAGACTCATAATTTGGACTTACAGACATCTCTGTTGATGAAGACTCTTGAGAGTCCTTTAGACTGCAAAGAGTCCATCCTAAAGGAAATCAAGCCTAAACATTCATTGAAAGGACTGTTGTTGAAGCTAAAACTCCAATAGTTTGGCCGCCTGATACAAAGAGCTGACTCGCTGGAAAAGACCCTGAAGTTGGGAAAGACCGACAGCACAAGGGAAAGGGGACACAGAGGATAAGACGGTTAGACAGCATCACTGACTCAGCGGACATGAATCTGAGCAAACCCCAGGAGACAGAGAACAGCGGAGCCTGGCGTGCTGCAGTCTATGGGCCTGCAAAGAGCTGGACATGCGTTAGTGACGGAACAGCAATAACTCATGATGGGAGCTGGGTTTGATTCTGATAGTACCTTAGGAGTTTCACAGATCCAGGGACAATTTTAAGTTAGTCATTTTATTCAAGGTTCCTCTATTTTATATGTAATTTTGGATTTGGGTACCCTACCTGCACAAGGCTTGGTGAGATGATTTCATCCTATAAACCTCTGGAAGCTTCCTGAGATGCAGGACAGAGTGTTTTCCTCGTCTTATTTCTTAAACAGGCTAAATATTTAGTCTCAGCTCCTAACGTTTTGCAGGGCACTCAGTGTGAGCTTCCTTCATCCAGCGTGCCTGAAGAACCTCAGATCCTATCATGGGAATTAAAATTCCCTGAGCCCAGCCTCCAACACCCATGTTCCTGTCCAGGCCGCCATGGTCTTCTGACCTCTGCTCTGGCTTTCATATCCTCCTTCGTCTCTAGGATGTAGGAGGACCTTCCTGCCGCCCTCCCTTCTTTCCTTCTTCCGTCTCTCGATATGCATTTCTGACTTTAACTTTGCTGCTTTTCCCAGGTAACCTTTACGTTCAGAAAGAGAGTGGGCTTTGCAGTCCGCCCAGTCTGCCGAGTCGCGGCTTCTCTGATGTTGCAGGAGGTTCTCTTTGGCTCTAGCTACCTGAGCGGGGGAGGCAGTTTGAGACGCGTTTTCGATGAATTAAGCTCTGATTACCCACGGTGGGAGAGCGCCTCTCCCATTCTCCTTGCTTTGCCTGGCCTCTCCCGTGCGCCAGGGTTGTACTCTCGGCTGGGCTTCCTCAAGCTGAGTCCCAGCCAGACGAGTCTCTGTGCCCTTCCACTTCCTCAAGCTCCTGGATCAAAGCAGACGCTTTGGGCAACCTCTGCGTCCCACAGGCAACCCCACAGAAGGCTGTGAGTTCAGAAACGCACACACATTCTCTGCGATTCAAGAGACAGATCCAAGGGAATGAGAGAGGTTGCCTTTGTCTCCCCAGCTCAGACAAGGAGGAGTCACAAAGGGAGTAACCCTTCTCCTTAAAGGGCCAGAGTGTATGGTTTCCAAACTCTGAGCCTGCTTGCAGAGGACTGACTAAGCCCAGAGGGTCAACAGCAACAGGCGGTGACCGTCAGGTGTGGGGGAAGCGTGGCGAGAAGATGGTGCCCAGGGCTGCGGGCATTCCTGCTAAGAGCCAAACCCCTGGGTAGACTGCCTCTCACTGTCTGCAGCCCTGCTGGGCCAGTCTAGTACTTATGTGCTTGGGCTTAAGGTTCAAGTTCCATACCAACTTACCATATGACGCATTAATCCCAAATCAAATCAAATTCAAATTGAAAGGAAATGTTTCTGTCCGTGTTGGGGGTGATGGGAATGCCTGTTCAACAAAGGGGGCACTTTGAGGGCTAAAGCTATTGAGAATGGGGTATTCATCATTTAAGAAGGATGTTCAAACGGGTCACCACGCACAGCCCTTCTCGATTCCCTGTTTTGACCTCGCACAGTGCTTTGCCCGTATTATGCAGCCTGCTGACCAGCCTCTTTCAACCATAATTATTGTCTTTCTTGTTTGCTTCCAGACATTCAAACCAACAGGGCTGGAGACTGCTGAAAAGGCAGAAACATCTGCAAAGCAGGGACACTGAGCTCTCGCATAACAGGAAGTGCAGCCTACTTACCGTTAGGCCGACGCTGGTCCGGAGACAGTCCTTGGCGTCACGCATCGAGTAGCAGTGCGTGGGATCAGGTGGTGAGGACAGGTAATCCCTCCCGGAGCCACACTGCTGGGAGGCCGTCCTCAGGGCTCCCAGGCTGCCAGAGAGGAGAGCGGAGCCCACTCCAGCAGCCACGGCGCTCACCGCGCTGAAGGTGAGGCTGTTCACGGCCTGGAAGAGAAAGCCTCCGCTGGGGCCTAGTCCCGGACGCAGCGCGGGGCGCTGCTCACCCCCCATCCGCTGCGCCAGGGGCTTCCCTGCGTCTGTCTTCCTCCAGCCGGTGCTCCTGGGGCGCAGACTGCTTTATTTACTCTGTAGGCCCTCCTCACTACCTGGTCGTCGCCTGATATAATCAGTAAAAGTTTGTTGAATGAGAAAATGCACGAACAGTTCTTTCTTAGAGGCAGAGGTCTGGCTCCTTGGCTCTGCAGGGCCCCCGGGACGGCCGAGGAGCTGCTCAGGCAACTGCCAGGGTCCCCGTGACTTCTGGAATATGGCCTTTGGTCCCTCCTGGGAGCACCATTCTATGACTCTCTTCCTATCAGAGAAAAGGCAGAAACCAGCTGGAGAAGCTGGAATACCCCTCTGGAGGTGGATCAGACTGATGAGAACCACACCCATCACACGCACTCCTGGGCGTATTCTCCATCCTGGGGAAATGGGCTTCCACAGGATGCGATTCCTCCCCAGAGACGAGCCAGGCCTGGTGTCAGGCTCCCAGCGCACACACCACAGTGGGGTACCGGCTGCTGGGGAGGGTGGCTGCCCTGTCCCCCTGTCTCCTGGCCCCGTAGCTGCAGGCCTTTGTGCGCTGAGTCCCTGAGGGAAGAGCAGCCTGAACAGGCAGAGACTTTGCCTGGAGCTGCCGAGTGTAGGCAGTGGAGCCCACGCACCGTCCTGGGTCCCGCGTGTGAGCCACCTCACATTGGGTCATCCCGGTTGTGGCTCGCCTTCTCAGTGAATTCAGGGCACTTGGGAAACCACCTCTGAGAGCTACATGTTTCTCTTCCACATTCTATAGATGAGAAAACTGGGGGCTGGAGAAGGAAGGAACTTTCTGAAGCACACAGAAGTGTCAGCGACAGAGCCCTGACCCCATCCGAGGCTGTGAGCTCTTCATCGTTCTGTCCGCTGGTTGTGGGGCTACGACGTTTAGCTTCAAGCATCAGGAGCTTATACTGGCCTCCCTTACCATCTGATGTGCCCTCATCCGTAGCTAACCAGACTGTGGGTCTAGGTCATCTTTGTGGGTGTGTGGCTGTGGGAAGGGGAGCTTGCTATGGAGAGGATCAAAGACCTCAGCGCCTGCCTCCCCTCGCCCCCTCCTGACCTTGTCAGCAAAGTGGCTGCAGTTGACGGCTGTTTCTAAGGGGGGGGGAGGAGATGGCCGCAGGACCTAAGCCCGCACACCTCTGCCTCTAGAAAAGGGTCTCCCTGTCCCAGGAAGGACCTCTAGGCTCTAGCAAGATGGTTGTCTGTCCCCTTCAGGGCCAAGTTAGCAAGTCGTAAAGAGCCCGTGGTATGTTCAAAATTTTCTACCATTTAACCAAATGAGGTAAACCTCCTCCAAGCTTAGAATATGATGCTGGAGGTCTCTTTAGGGCAAAGAGCACTAGTCTAGGAGGGAAGAGCCCAAATTCCCTCAGAAGAGTTAACCCTGAAATCCCTTTTATTCCAGTCAGCTAAGAATCGATGGTTCTCATACTTACAAAAGTCTTACTTGACTTTTTTCCAGAGATAATTGAGAAGGTTCCGGTAATGGCAAACTGCTCAGGAAAGAGAGAAATGATCAGTTCAGTTGACTTACAGAAATGTGACCCCATGTTGCTCTCAGGCAGCCAGTGTGTGTGTGTGTGTGTGTGTGTGTGTGTGTGTGTGCATGTGTGTGTGTGCATGCTGAGTTGCTCAGTCGTGTCCAGCTCCCTGCGACCCCATGGACTATGACCCGCCAGGCTCATCTGCCCGTGGAACTTCCCAAGCGAGAATACTGGAGTGAGTTGCCATTTCCTACTCCAGGAGATCTTCCTGACCAGAAATCAACCCTGCGTCTCTTGCATCTCCTGCAGCGGCAGGAAGACTCTTTACCACTGAGCCACCTGGGAAGCCCCAACTCAGTCAATACATCATGTCAATTCATGGGGGCCCATATGGATAGAGACCCCTCACTTTTGCCCCCAGGATGCCTCCACTGACTCTGAAGAATCGGCAGGATGCACGGAGGAGCTGAATTTATGTTAGTGAGATCACTAGGGGCTGAGGAGGCCTGGGAAGGAGCGACACACGGAGGGAGGCGAGTGTTGCTGATGACGGGGTGGAAAGAGAGGAGACTGGGGAGGACCGTGACCTGAGGGCTCAGAAGGACAGGAGCAGCCGCCCAACGCACGCAGGAGGCAGGCGCCGCCGGCGCAGAGTGCAGAAACACACGGGCCTCGAGCGCTGCTGTCCGCAGCCTGAGTTAGGCTGGGCGTTGAGGAAAATGGGAGGCCAGGCGTGAAGAGTCTTTTAAAGCCCGGTAAGTCCGCATTTGAGCCCAGTGGTATTGAGGGTCCAGCTGGTGGAGGGATAATGTTCTGAGAAGCTGAAACGTGGGTTAAGCTTGTGGTTTAAACCTGGGGTCGGGTGGTCACAGACAAAGACGGCCAAGCATGAGTCACTTCTGGCCTTCACTGGAGAATGTAGGAGCCCAGACTGCGGGTCAGACGGACGAGTCAAGGGCAAACAGTGCTCCGGGGGCGGAAGCAGGGCCCGCCCGCCTCGACGCTCGGTTTGCCCACACGAGGACTGTGCCCACACAGAGGCCGCGCCGCGGTAGAAGTCCGTCTGCCCAGAACGCGCCTTTTTCTCCTCCGTCAGAATGCTGCATGGAGAGTGGCCTTTTGTGGGAGATGTGGGGAGGGCCCAGCTAATCTCCAAGGAAAAGGATCTGCTGGGCCCTTTTCCATGAGCCACTATACTGAAGGCCTCAAAAAAGCTTTCCACCAGATGCTCGGGATTGCCTCTGACAGTGTGGCTAGAGTGTCGCTGGTTCCCGTGAGTCTTACCGTCGTTAGTTTCATCCTCTGCAGATCTGTGGCAGCTACCAGCGGTGCTCATTTTATTTAAGAAGAAATGAGCTTTTTGCTTTCTGCCGACAGGTGGATCACTCTTAAACTGGAGGGATTCCGATGGCCTCAGCACAGGGCCAAAGAAGGATGTGAAAGCCTTGCACTTTCTGCAAGCATGTCATGAAGCCAGGCAAGAAATGGTGCGCTGGTGTGCCCACTGTGTTGCCACGTGGCCTCCTGCCCCAACCAGCTGCTCCCTAGGAGGCTCACAGCACGGGCCAAGCCCCTCTGCCGCTCGCCCTGAACTAGAGACGCGCGATGTGCGACAGTAACAGAGGGAAGGCGGCGGAACTCAGTCTTCTCCTGCTACTTGGGATTGAGTCTTTCCATGACTTAGCACCCAGTTGGCATTTATAAGGCATATCCCCTGTTGGAGACCCCACTACTCACACACAAAGCTCCTAAAAATGGGTATCCAGACATCAGAGTGGTGGAGATTGCCGGGCTGAGCTGGGAAGAATTGGCAGCAGAAACCAAAATGACCCCCAAACTTGAAATCACCAGGAAACACAGGATCTGGATGGTCTGAAAGAAATAAGAGGGAAAACTGTCAAAAATTCCAGAGAGCACTGTGAACAGGTGAGAGCTATCCTGTGTGTACACTGCGAATTCTAAGGAGTGCAGAGCACATGTCACCATCTGTCGTTGAAGGAGCACGGGGGTGTCACAAGGTGCCGGTGTTAGAGAGAGTCGCATATAACCAGCCTCTTCTGTTGCTGATAGAATGATTAACCAAGCAAATCAGGGAGTGATATGTGCATTTTTAACTTTGTTTTGCAAAAGGTAGTTTACAGGCTTTTGTTTGGTTTGGTCTGGTCTAGGGCAAATAGATGGGGAAAAGTTTTCTAGATAATGGTCCAGTTAGATGGCTATAGAAAGCAAATTTATCACGAGAATGTTAATAAAGGGTTCAATTTCAATCGAGGTAAAGTAGAGCAGAAAGTCTTTAGTGCCATAATTCATCTTATTTGTCATTCGATTTTAATAATTATTAATACTTTTTAATGAATGGTGGTGACAATAGTCTGTATTTGTTGAACCCTTTCTACATTTTAGCTATTCATCTCGTCTCACTTACAGAAAGAAAGTGAGGCACCAGAGTTAACATAACTTGTAAAAACCCATGCCAGTGGCCAAATGGAAGAACTAGGTTTTTAGCCCTATTCATCTGATATTGAGCTTTACTCACTGTTTAATGTTTATTGACTATCCCAGACATCAGAGGAATAAAGGAAGTGAAAAATCACTGTCACCAGACATGTGTTACATCCTTTACTGAATTCCTTGGAAATCAAAATGAGTTAAGAGCAAAGTATTAGGAAATGAGCCCTCAGAAGTACTAAGGATGTGATACAAACTATGTTCGGCATCATAGGCTCTTTTTGCCAACTTTGCCTGTCATTCTCAGTAAAAAGGGAAGCCCACTGCACACTTTTGAGCAAGGGTAGTACATGATCTAATTCACGTTTTTAAAAGATCACTGTGTCTGCTGAGCTGAGAGCAGATCGTAAGGAGACGGAGCAGGGACATGAATAAAGAAGGCATCTCCATAACTCACACGTGAGACGCCGCCAGCCTGGAGGAAGAGGAGGGAACAGAGGCGCCTCTAGATGGAAGGCGCTGTGGAGAGCAAACCCATCGGACTTGCCGATGGTGTGAACGAGGACCGCGACAGAGGGATGAGGGTGCTTCCAAAGGCCTCGGCTTGAGCATCTGAAGCGACGGGGCCGACCCTGACCTAACGTCGGCAGTGCTGTGTGAGGGGGGCTTGGGGTGGAAGGGCGGGCTTTCAGCCTGCGGCGGGCTCGGGAGAGGCCTTGAGCAGATACCCAAGTGGAGATGCACTGGGCTTTTGCATATGTGAGCCTTAAGCTGGGAGAAGAGATCCTGGCAACAGATAGAGCCTTTTTGTTCCAAGCTATAAGTGAAGATAACATTTAAATCCCTATTACCAGATGAGTTCTCCATTGTAACAGATATGGAAAGAGTATGGAGTCAGGGACTGAGCTGTGGAGAACCCCAAATTTAGGATCAGCAAAATAGAAACAAGAAGCAAGACCCAGAAGGAAGGAGGAAACCCAGAAGGATTGATGTCCAAGAACAGAAAGAAAGAGAAAGTCGCCCAGTCGTGTCTGACCCTTTGTGACCCCATGGACTATACAATCTGTGGGATTCTCCAGGCCAGAGTACTGGAGTGGGTAGCCTTTCCCTTCTCCAAGGGATCTTCCCAGCCCAGGGATCGAACCCAGGTCTCCCACATTGCAGGTGGATTCTTTGCCAGCTGAGCCACACTGGAGTGGGCAGCCTATCCCTTCTCCAGCTGATCTTCCCAACCCAGGAACCAAACTGGGGTCTCCTGCATTGCTGGCAACTTCTTTACCAACTGAGCTATCAGGGAAGCCCATCCAAGAATAAATACAGTATTTCAAGTAGGAGAGAGTGATCAGCTGCACCAAACCTATTAGTCTGAGAAAATCAACACCAATGACCTGGAACTTGGGTTAGCAGTGTGGAGCAAAGGGGACAGATACATCAGATATGTCTCAAGAGAGAATGTCATCCAAGAGTGATTAGAGACACTGACTTCCCACCATTAGGAAGTGCTCCTGGGAATGCAAGGGGAGAAGGGGGCATTAGCTGGAGGCTGTGTGAAGTGAAAAGTACTTGTTTTTGCTTTTTGTTTGTTTGCTTTCAAGATGGGGAGAAACTGCAGTAAGATTCTGCCCTTATGGAATTGATTAAGAAAATTTTCAGAGAATTACTGGAGCAAGCGATGAGGGTTGGGCTCTACTGCACCCAGAGAAGAATATCCTGATTAGAAGGTGGGTATTTATTTTCAGCAGTGGGGAGGAGATAAGGAATATATGGGCACTGCCGCTGCTGCTGAGGCGCTTCAGTCGTGTCCGACTCTGTGCGACCCCAGAGACGGCAGCCCACCAGGCTCCCCCGGCCCTGGGATTCTCCAGGCAAGAACACTGGAGTGGGCTGCCATTTCCTTCTCCAGTGCATGAAAGTGAAAAGTGAAAGTGAAGCTGCTCAGCCGTGTCCAACTCCTAGTGACCCCATGGACTGCAGCCCACCAGGCTCCTCTGTCCATGGGGTTTGCCAGGCAAGAGTACTGGAGTGGGGTGCCCTTGCCTTCTCTGTTTAAACCTGTATAGAGAAGGGAAAAAAATCTTACATTTGTAGTTTGTTTTCTCCTGCTGCTTAAGAGAAAGATAAAAAGTCGTCTGATACTTGTAGGCTACTTCCTCTGTTTGGGGCCCGGAGGTTTCCTGCCTGTTACCTTCTCAACTGGTTTCCTGCTCTTAGTATTGATAAGGTACAGGAAATGTTTGTCTAACGGAGGCTGGACAAGATCCTTGGGGAGAAGAGGTCAGGGAACTAGAGGGCTCAGCATTGGGGAAGATCACAAACACCAATATTGAAATAGCAATGGCTTATGATAGAGACTCTACTGTACGGAGTGACAGTGACTGAACAGTCAGAATCTTAAAGGGAAAGAGTGAATTACCTGGGAGAGTGAAAGAAGTGGGAACTCACTGAAACTTGCCTTTGTCTCTCCAATTCCTTCAAGGAACATGGGAATGGGGCTTAAAAAAAAAAACTCTTAAGTGTATAGTTCACTGATTAACTCAAGTGTGTAAAATAGTAGCTGGCACATTGCAGGTGCTCAAAAAATGATAGGTGAATGTACAAATGGAAAACATATCTCTTATTGATATCTCTTATTGATTGCTGAAGCAAATGGTGAAATGTGTTTGTGACTCTAGGCTACCTGTAGGCTAGATTATACGCTGCATGGGCAAAACAAGAAGCAGAAAGGCAAACAGCTCAGAACCAGCTATTTGAAAGAAGTAAATAAGAGAGTGGCTATTGGCAAATGATAGTAGAATAATAAACATTAATTGGTTTTATTTTCAAGCAATGTGTTCATCAGGTGGTTATCCTAAAGACGATCATGTTTCAAACTTTTCAGTATATCATTTACTGTTATTTTCTAAGACACTGATTATTCTTATGTTTTTTAAACTAAACTCAATCTTCTTAAAATTTTATTCTATCAATTCTTAATTATTCCTAATATTAGAATTACCTTTAACAAATACCTTTTGAAGTTCATGACTGTCTACAATTGCTTGAAATAATTGTTCTCTTCCAGTGTTCAAAACACAACTAACATTTCAAAAATATCTTTTTCAGGTGAGAGACTGAAATCAGTATTTTTCAATTAAAAAATGAAAAGGACAATTGCATTGTCTTTTGTTAAAAGTTGGAGTGAATAACCTACCAGGATGACATGAGATTCTAGAGTAGAAGTTTTTAGGAATGAGAGGAAAAGACTGACCTAGAAGTCTCCACGAGAAGCTAGGAAGGGGCTGCCTCCATCCCCATGCCTCGCAGTCAGTGTGTCGGTGGAAACTGTGCCCTTGGGAACAAGATTTCTGTTTGCACAAGCCCTCAGAAGAGGCTCTGAGGAAAAAAATTGAGGGATAAAGAGTATAATGCTGTTGCGCTGTGTGTGAGCTGCACGCGCTCAGTCACTCGATGGCGTCCGACTCTTGCAACCCCGTGGGCTGCAGCCCGCCAGGCTCCTCTGTCCATGGAATTTTCTAGGCAAGAATACTGGAGTGGGTTGCCATCTCCTTCTCCAGAGAATCTTCCCCACCCAGGGATCGAACCCGCGTGTCTTGCATCTCCTGCGCTGACAGGTGGATTCTTTACCACTAGTGCCACCTGGGAGGCGCCATAATGCTGCCAGTTCAGCTCAGCCGCTCAGCCGTGTCCGACTCTTTGTGACCCCATGAATCGCAGCACGCCAGGCCTCCCTGTCCATCACCAGCTCCCGGAGTTCACTCAGATTCACGTCCATCGAGTTGGTGATGCCATCCAGCCATGTCATCCTCTGTCTCCCCCTTCTATAATGCTGTTAACTAACCCTGAATTCCAATTTTCGGCAGATTTCCAAATCTGGGGATGAGTGGGAGTTAGGACTCTAAAGGCGATATTAAGGAGCGTGTGGGGATTCAGTCCTGAGTGTGAAGGGTGTTGGCCTAGGACATCCGGGTGTCTCACAGTTCCTCCCGTGAACGGGAGAAAATGAACAGTGAGATTACTCCAGATTGTCTCATTTCAGAATGTTTAAGAAATATGCTCAAAATAAAATCAAGTTGAAACATACTGAGTAAAATCAAATGGTTGAATCCTAAGTCTCTACGATACTAAAGATAGATTATAAGAGGATTTCTCGTGTAGATTTCTGGTGGAAAAGACCTAATGGTTTCAGTTAGTTTACAGAAGGGCCTGAGGAAGATGCAGTCTTCCTAAAAGCTCCATTTCATGTCCCAGTAAGCCTGGAATCAGGGGAGTAAAAAGAAAGATTCTCCCTGGTCCATTGTAGATTGTGGTCTGGATACATTCATAATATTTTCCCCAGGGTTCCCCTTGTAAGGAGATGGACTTACTCCAAGGACTGTGGCTTCTTTTGGCAGACCTCTTGGCAGGTCATCTTCTTTCTGGTAGACCTGTCCCGGCTTCTCTCTTTTGGAAATAACGACACCCTTTGGAGTGAAGGCATCAAAGGCTCGGTTGGTCATGAGCTGGAGTGGTGATGGCATGGTGCTGGTGATGCTGGAAAAAGAAGTGAACTTAAAGATAGGAAACCAGACTTTGCGGGAGCTTTTTCCCCATTGTCCAAGAGGTGACCTGTCCTTTAGGAACCAAACAGCGTGGGGAGCAGGGGAAGTGTTGGCCGGTAGCAAGCCTGCCGCAGCGCTTCCACTGTGGACGGGAAGCGTGTCGCGGGGAGAAAGCTGGAAACGTTTGAGGAGTCGCACGGCGCGGAGGCAGACAGTCCACAGGGAGCTGGCTTCACACCCACTTCTCTCTCCTTCCAGCCGCCCCGGCTCTCACCCCTCTTCCTTACCCCTCTGAACCTCGGCTTCACCGTGGAACGTTCCCAACCACACTGCCCGGTGTGGCATGGCCAGACCTCGCAGCAGCCAGGGGCGGGTCCAGGCCCTCGGCAGCAGAAGCATCAGGGACCGCCCCCCGCCCCCATATGGTAACTTTACGCTACATCTATCCTTCCCAGTCTTCCGTCATAGTCTTATTTTCTTTCCTTTAAGATGTTGATCAATCCTATTCCACATTCTTTTCAGCAAATGACTTATCTCACCTAGAACGGGGCTTCCCAGGTGGTGCTGGTGTAAGAAATCTGCGCATTCAGTCGGTGGGTGGGGATGATCCCCTGGGGAGAAACTGGCACCCAGTCCAGCTGTTCTTGCCAGAAAGAAATCCCAGGAACAGAGGAGCCTGGCGAGCTATATATAGTCCACGGGGTCGAAAAGAGCCAGACAGCACCTAGAACAACCCCCTTGCCTCCATTAGTTTAATAATTGGCAGTATGAACACTTTTATTTAACTCCCGCTGAACTCTAGGCACTGGATATAACAACTTAGATGTTATTAAATACACTTCATACATTTAGAAACTTAGGGATAATAAGTTCAAGCGGTTTTCATTAAATGAAAGTGTCATGCAAAGTATTTAGCCTGCCATCGTATAGCCAACATAATTAGTGCAAGCTTGTATTTGCATAACTGGAAAGTGTCTGCACCAAGACCATCTGACCTGGGATTTTTCTCTCAGGACCACATTCATGCCTGTCTTCCCCTTTCTGTCATCCTAACCCTGGCAGCTTCAGTGTGGACTCAAGGAGAGAGCTGCCTGCTGTCCGCCGGCTCGGCAGCACTGCTGCCTCGGGGGTGCTCGCAGATCTGTTCTCCGAACAACATTCTCTTTCTTTCAGGTCACACTTTGAATAAAGTCCCACAATTATCTGCTGGCGCCGCTCTTAGGAACCAGTCTCTCAAGGTTCATTCGTATTGACACAGAGTGCAGAATTTCCTTCTTTTTTAAGACTGTTCTTAGGGAAGGCTAGGTGTAGTAAGCCCGTCACAGAGGACAAAAACTGCACAATTCAACTTACACATGGTATCTGAAATAGTCAGACTCATAAACGCCAGGACTAGAGTGGAATGGTGGTTTCCAGGAAATGAGGAGCTGATGTAAAATACGTATAAAGTTTCAGTTATGAAAGATAAGCTCTCGAGATCTGCTGTGCAACGTCTTGCCTAGAGATAACAATACTGTATTGTACATTTAAAATTCTCTTACAAAGAGCTCATGTTCTATGCTCTTACCACAATAAAAATTAAAAAATAAAATTCAAAAGAAAAAAAAATATTGACCTTCAACTTAAAGATTTTTTTAAAAAAGTCTTTGTGGTTCTGGATTCCTTCCTATGTTAAACCTTTAGTTTTATATAGGTGTACCGTGGATTTATAATATTGCATTCGTTTCGGGTGTAGGCTGCTGGAGACTCCTGGACACTCACGGGCAAGCCTGGGCCAGTCTCCTGTGGGGCCGCTGCTCCTTTCTCCTGGGTCCTGGTGCACAAGGTTCTGTCTGTGCCTCCAAGAGTCTGTTTCCAAGTCCTGTGTAAGTTCTGGCGGCTCTGTGGTAGAGTTAATGGCGACCTCCTCCAAGAGGGCTTATGCCCCACCTAGGCCTGCTGCACCCAGAGCCCCTGCCCCACAGCAAGCCACTGCTGACCCGGCCCTGCACAGGAGACATTCAGACACAGTTCTGGCTCAGTCCCATCACTTCATGGCAAATAGATGGGGAAACAGTGGAAACAGTGAAAACAGTGACAGACTTTGTTTTCTTGGGCTCCAAAATCACTGCAGATGGTGACTGCAGCCAGGAAATTAAAAGACGCTTACTCCTTGGAAGGAAACTTAAGACCAACTTAGATGGCATATTAAAAAGCAGAGACATTACTTTGCCAACAAACGTCCATCTACTCAAAGCTATGGTTTTTCCAGTGGTCATGTATGGATGTGACAGTTGGACTATAAAGAAAGCTGAGCACCAAAGAATTGATGCTTTTGAACTGTGGTGCTGGAGAAGACTCTTGAGAGTCCCTTGGACTGCAAGGAGATCCAACCAGTCCATTCTGAAGGTGATTAGTCCTGGGTGTTCTTTGGAAGGACTGGTGCTGAGGCTGAAGCTCCAGTACTGTGCTGCGCTTAGTCCCTCAGTGGTGTCTGACTCTTTGTGACCCCATGGACTGCAGCCCGCCAGGCTCCTCTGCCCACGGAATTCTCCAGGCCAGAATACTGGAGTGGGTTGCCATGCCCTTCTCCAGGGGATCTTCCCAAAGCTGGGATTGAACCCAGGTCTCCCACATTGCAGGCTGACTCTTTACCAGCTGAGCCGCCTGGGAAGCCCATTATGAGCAATTACCATCATGAGCAATGCCATAGTGAGTATCTTTGCCCCTCTGTGGTGCCACGTCTATTCAATTGCCTTCTGAGAGTAACATTTAGAAGTGTTTTTAAGGCATTTAAGGCTACACTACTTGAATTTTGACACATATGGCTGGCTTTTAAGAAGAATTCTGTATCACCAAGATTCTTTATGACTTTGCAAGAAAGCTCCAGACTGATGGCATCGTCTCCAAGCTCCACTGTCTGAGAGAGCTCCTTTTTCCTTCCACATTCATCAAGGGGAGCTAACGGTGTGGTAGCTCCCAACTTTGCAAAACACTTCTAAAACTCCAACTTTGAAAACAAGCCGGCACTTGGAGGCCACCTGCTCTGCAAAGAGCAATTTTCTCTCTTACAGAATTAGATCAGAGCAGTGGGGCTCGGTGCTCAGGGTTCAGTCTAACCGCACAGTGTTTATTGAGAGTGTGTTCCGTATAAGACTGACACACCAGGAAATGCAGAGAACTACAGAAAATCATCCCCTCAACATCTTGAAGGAAACCTAAGGATCATTTCACTCCATTCTCTGATTTGGAAAGTAAGTAAACAGAAGCCTGGGAAGTCTTAGCAAGCCAAGCAGGGGGTCAGAGACAGAACGAGAATCCTATTCCTGGCTGCCCATTTAAAGGATGGTCCTTGCCCTGCAAATTCATGATCCAAGTCAAAAGAAAAAGTGAAAGTGTTAGTTGCTCAGTTGTGTCCAGTTCATTGCGACCCCATGGACTGCAGCCTTCCAGGCTCATCTCTCCACTGAACTCCCCAGGCAAGAATACAGAGTGGGTTGCCATTCCCTTCTCCAGAGGAGCTTCCCGGCCAGGACCCCGGGCCTCCTGCATTGCAGGCGGACTCTTCACCATCCAAGCCACCTGGGAAGCCTAAACCAAGGTGCCTACCTGTTCCTGCAGCCCAGACCTGTGTGCTGTGGCTGGTGCGGCAGCTCTGCTCGGGGAGCTCAGCCAGGACCTCCCACTGCTGTTCCCGCAGCAGTGACCTTGCTCCCCTGCCCTCCCACTTCTGACACTTCCCATCCTTCTTCAGAATAGCAGTACTTCCCATTGCACAAGAACCGATCTGCTCTATTTACAGATAATTGTTGTGTGAAAAATACTTCTCCTTCCTCTTTCTGAATTTCAAGGTCTGGGAAATAACACAAAGGAGAAGCAACAGATAAGAGAAAGAGCTTGTGAAGACGTGTGAGATGCACAGCCCCACTCAGGATCCATTTCCCTTTTCCTTGGGTATATTCAGCTAATTCCTTTAAGCCTGAGTTTTCTTATCTGCTAAACTTTGGCCAAAAAGAGTCAGACACGACTGAGCTACTGAACTGACCTGAAACTTTGGCCACCTGCTGTGAAGAGCTGACTCATTTGAAAAGACCCTGATGCTGGGAAAGGTTGAAGGCAGGAGGAGAAGGGGACGACAGAGGATGAGATGGTTGGATGGCATCACTGACTCAATGGACATGAGTTTGAATAAGCTCTGGGATTTGGTGATGGACAGGGAGGCCTGGCGTGCTGCAGTCCATGGGGTCGCAAAGAAAAGAACATGACTGAGTGACTGAACTGAAGTGAAATGAGGCTTGTTGTTTAGCCCTTAAATCATGTCCAACTCTTTAGCAACCCCATGAACTGTAGCCCACCAGGCTCCTCTGTCCATGGGATTTCCCAGGCAAGAATACTGGAGTGGGTTGCCATTTCCTTCTTTAGGGGATCTTCCCAACCCAGGAGTTGAACCTGTGTTTCCTGCATTGCAGGCAGATTCTTTACCACTGAGCCACCTGGGAAGGCAGACAATAATTATGTGGGTAGACAATATTAACTCCACTCTGCGGCTGTGGGAAAGCTAGAGGGAGAGGACAGAAAGCGCTTACCGTGTAGGCATTCCATAACTTGCGGTGATAATGATATTAATTTTGCACTTGGGAGAACTGATATATTTCCCCATTGTCCCGGCTGTTGGCAAAGTGAAAGCAACCTCTGGCAATTCACTGCCCACTTGTTGCTTCCTTTGGATGTCTCTTCATTTCCTGGCTTCATATCTTCTAAGTTCAGGCTCAGAAAAGTCGAGGCACATCTCAGGAAGGATGTCAGTAGACTGGAGTCAAAGACAAAGCTATCCGGGCTGAAAGCAAGCTCATTTTCCAGGAGATATTGTTGCCAGGAGCTTCCCTGGTTGCTCAGTAGGTAAAGAATCCACTTGCAATGTAGGCACCTGGGTTTGATCCCCAGGTTGGGAAGATCCCCTGGAGGAGGGCATGGCAAGCTGCTCCAGTCTTCTTACCTGGAGGAGAATCCTGCTGGGGTCCAGCCCCTGTGGAACCAGGGTGATTTGAAGGAGAGATGGAGTAGGCGAGGAAAAAACTTATTTATTTATTAATATAAGATTAGATTAGGAAGAATTAGTAGAATTAGTGTAGTAGGAAAATTAAGTGGAGAAAAGATGCTGAATAACTTGGCTTACGTGGAAAGCCCATAAAGTTCCAGACAAGGAGCTTGCACCGTCTACGTTAGGCCACCGGCGTCTGTTTGGATATCAGAGAGTGCCCCACCTTGGGCTCTCTCTCTTACGGATCTTAGAAGCTGGGACAAGTAAGTAGACATGGTAAGCCTCCACACCCCAGATGGGAATTCAGCCTGAAATTAAAGAGGAGACACGGGGGAAACCAGTCCAGCAACTGGCCCCGGCCCCTGTTGTTCAGAAGGCTTTTTATGCTTTTGACAGTACATAGAGATCAATGGGTGATACAAAATTATGCAGCATTAGCAGCCCAGACTCTTGTCAAAACCAGGCTTTTCTCTCTGCATACCTAGTTGTATACACAAGTCTTAGGTGATTTACATCATCTTCTGGCCAAACCTCTGAGGTTAAAGTGTCTGCCTTTGATGTGGGAAACCCGGGTTTGATCCCTGGGTCAGGAAGATCCCCTGGAAAAGGAAATGGCAATCCACTCCAGTATTCTTGCCTGGAGAATCCCATGGACAGAGAGGCCTAGTAGGTTACAGTCCACGGGGTCTCAAAGAGTCGGACATGACTGAGCGACTTCACTTCACCTCACCTCTGGCCAAAAGGGCCAATTAACATTTTACAGCCTTTTTTCTGATAAGAGTTTGTCAAATAAAAGACTTATTTGTGTTGATCTTCCCAAAGTCTGGTGCCACTCTCAGAAAGCACTAAATAAAGTTATATTCTTACACAGCAAAGATACAGCAATTTATAACAAGTAAGGAGTACAGTGATTTACAACAAAAGAAAAGTAATTAACTCAAAAGTCTAGCGTTGCTAACATCAAAACTACTATATATTTTTTTCCATATCCTGTTTACATTGATTAACATCCTCCCAGGTGCCTAAAAGATAAAGAATATGGAGGCCTGCCAGCAGTCATTGAGTCAACAGTGAAAAACCCTCTACCAGTATGATTTTTAACTCTTTAGAAAAGGCTCTGTATTTTAAAGATGCTTTTAAGCTTTGTGCCTCTCGTGGTTGGGGGGCTGTAAGCAATTCACAAGCTGTAAGAGGTCAGGGGAACCTGTTAGGCAAGCTAGAGAGCTATCAGAGGGGTTTAACTGAAACATCCCTTTCAAATGCGGAAGACTAAAGCCCTGAGTTGACTTTTTCCAGAGAGTATCAGAAGAGTGGAAAAGCAGAGTACAGAGGCCAGCAGATTTTTGGTTTGGGGCACATGCTCAGGAAATTCCAGGGGAACCCCTGAAGCTTGATCACGTCCTTGCGTATTGTCAGGCTTCCTTCCTCAGGACCTTGTCATGGGTGGGGTTCCTCATGCTGGCTCCTGGCAGAATCCCATGGACAGAGGAGCCTGGGGGCTGCAGTCCATGGAGTCTCAGAGGTGGACATGACTGAGCGACTGGCACACATGCAGTGCTGGGGACGCTGTTGCCACTTTCACCTCCTTTTAAGGCCGCTTGGAGAGCAGAAAGGGAGGGGTCAGGGTGACTCTGGGACATGCAGCCGGTGACAGCAGCTGAAAGGGGGACATGCCTCATGCTTTGCAACCTCCCCAGGGCTGACAAGGCTGTTCCCGAGAGAGGAAGAGGTCTCAGCCAGGAGGGCTCTAGGGAACTTGTAAAATGCTTGGGGAAAATTTTAGTCCAATTTTTAAATCACTTTAGTCCATTTTTTAAAAAATCACTCCAAATGAGGTGATATTGCTGAGGGAACTCACCCCAGGTCCCAGGTCAGGCGGGTGAAGTAGAACAGGTCTCGGCCGAAGGTCCATGCCGACACCTTGGTGACAGTCTGCCATTTTGTCAGCATCGTCTTCATCCCCATGACCCATGTCTTCTTCACCTAAGAAAACCCTCACGGCCCAGGCCTCTCTCCAGGTCTGTGATCTGCTTTGAATGATTTGCCAGAGAAGAATCTCAGTCATCTGGGATACGCTCATCCTCCTTCGAGTCTAAGTAGGAGTCTATAGGAAGGTCAGTTGACTCTCTCGTCAGTTTCCTCATATATTAAACAAGAGCACAAAACCTCCAGAGTTTGCATGACTGCCGTTCATAAAGCCACGTTCCCTCCTCCGCTTGTCTGTCATCTCTGGCTGTGCTGATCCTTTGCTGTGAGCGCAGGCTGTCTCTGGAGGCAGCTCACGGCCTCTCCTGCCGCGGCCTGTGGGCGCTAGAGTAGCAGTTGTGGCTCGCGGGCTTAGCTGCTCCGTGGCAGGTGGACTCTTCCCCCACCAGGAGTCGAATCCAGGCCCACTGCACTGGTAGGTAGACTCCTAAGCTTTAGACTGCCAGGGAAGTCCGGTAGCGCCACATGTAAAGTGCCCAGCATTGAATCTGACATAGAGTAACACTGAGAAAATCTGTATTGCGTGTCCAATATCTTGTCCCACCTCCTTTGGAGAAAAGTGTATTTTACCCCTAGATCGATCTCTGGTCTCTATGGGGAATCTTTTTTCCACACCCACTCTCTGACTCTCTTGTGCGTTGACTGGGAAATCCTCAGTCCTTTCAATGTTCCCTGGTGCTCTGCACTGGCAAACACCTCCTCGTGTTAAGCTTGCTCTAAGCGTGCAGTCTAGGGTTGGACACAACTGAGCGACTGAACTGACTGCCTAGGGATTTACCAGTTTCCCACTCAGCCCCTCCCTCTAACCGGCAGTGAACCTAGTGACGTGCATCTCAGATTTCTGCTGACCTTGGACGTAGGTGACTGAGATTTGTTTTCTCTCTAGAAATCGGGAATGCAGAGCCTACTGTCCAGGAGCGATTCCCTGGGGCATAGCTCACTGACCTCTTTGCAGTCTGACTTCAGTGTGTGCTAAGTCGTTTCAGTCTTGTCCAACACTCTGTGACCCCATGGACTGCAGCCCAGCAGGCTCCTCTGTTAGTGGGATTCTCCAGGCATGAATACTGGAGTGGGGTGCCATGCCTCATCCAGGGGATCTTCCCCACCCAGGGACTGAACCTGAGTCGCTTACGTCTCCTGCGTTGGCAGATGGGCTCTTTACCAGTCGCACCACCTGGGAAGCCCGGATATTGACTCTCCTCATGGGTTTTCCTCTGCTGCTGCTTAGAATCTCACATCATGATGGCAGAAGGAAAGCTAAAGGATCGTTACCCCAGCCTCACATTGGGAGATTTTTGTCTCCTGACTGTTAGCCTAAGTTATATCAGATATGTAACTTACCACCAGGTGTGTGGTAGTTTGTGGAGTCTAAATTTGAGTTCAGGTAATCAGATGTCAGGGGCCAAACTCTAGCTAGTCTGCTGTGTTCTCACTGCTGGGAACTTGCTTTCCCGATCCTCTTTTTTAAATGTTTTTTTTATTAGGCACTGTATTTCTTTTTTTAATTCTTAGTTTATGTTGGCGTGTGGTTGAGTGACAGTGTCTGTTAGTGACAGGTGAACGGCAAAGTGACTCAGTGACACACATGCACACGCCTGTTCCTTCTGACTCCTTTCTCATGTAGGTTACTACAGAACGCTGAGTAGAGCCCCTGTGTAGGTCCTTGATGGTTATGTATCTTAAATGCAGTAGTGTGTATATCTTGACTTGGACAGCTGAACTCAGTTCTTTTGTGAAAACTTTCCTTCTGAGTGCGATGTGAACAAATTATTATTTGGTAATGGCCTGGATCAACACAGCCACTGGGACTGAGCAACCACTGGTGCAAAATGGGACAGAGTGGGACTGCCCACAAGGCTGAGCACCTGTACCTTTGGTCCACTCGGGGCCAGACAGAACAGTGGCGGGGAAACTGCAGAGGGTGGAGTCCACTTCACACCACTCTCAGCAGCTCTGTCAGGCCATGGACCTCTACAGAAAATCTTCCTGAAGAGGTGTAGGGACACAGTAACCCTTCCAAGAAATTTCCAAATGGAAAAATAATGGACCCTGCTTTTCATGCAGCTCGTTTGTTTGAGTGCCTTTTCTGTGCCAGGCTGTGTTCTACAGATTGAACGTTTGTGCTCCCCCAATTTATATGGTATTAGGAGGCGGAAGCTTTGGAAGGCCATCGGTTTTAGATGAAGCAAGTAGCGTCCTTATAAACAGGAAGAGGCCAGAACCCTCTCTCTCTCTGCCATCGGAGGACTCAAGAAGCTGGCACCTGCAAACCCAGAGGAGAGCTCTCTCCAGACACCAAGCCTGCTGGCACCCTGACCGTGCGCCTCCCAGCATCCAGAGGCGTGGGAAACCTACACTCTTGTTAACAGCACACTGTCTGCGGCATTTGAGAATGACTGGGTGCAGCAATGGACCAAAACTGACAAAATCACCCGCCTTTAAAGATTTAGTTGACAGTGTTTGAAAAATTATGAAATGAAACATTGAAGACTTAATTAGTCTACTTCCTAAGTATTTTCTTAAACAAGCTAGTAGCAGTGAATAGACAGGGGCCATTTTACCATCACTTTGCAGATTATTATTCAAATATACTTGGAAGAATGGTATCTTCCATTTTTAAATATACAACACCTGTATTATGTCAGATTTTAACGGTATTTTAAAACCCCAAATTTGTTTGTCAATGTTCCCCATCATTTTGGCTGGCAATTAATTTTGAGTATAAAAGGTCAATATCTCTAGGAAATAAAGCTGAATATGTCTCATTACAACTGATTCCACCTCCTGAAGCTGATAAATGATGATCAACTACGAACAACAGGACTTGTTCTAAGCAGCTCGCATTTCCCACCATGGCTTTAGCTTTCCGTCTCTTTGCCCAGCACCAGTTCAGTTCAATCGCTCAGTCGTGTCCGACTCCTTGCGACCCCATGAATCGAAGCATGCCAGGCCTCCCTGTCCATCACCAACTCCTGGAATTTACTCAGACTCACATCCAGCCATTTCAGCATAAACAAGATGAAATTTCCTTCTTAGGCCCAGTTGACAAACTCCTGACTTCCTCTTCACTGAGTAATGAATTTCCTCTCTGGTTTGTTTCCTCTCTGGGCACATGTATAAACACACAAACTCAGTTTTATTTATTTCTTTATTTTGAGTGCCCTGTAATGATATTTATTTGACTCTTTGACACACATGTCAAATCTTATTAAATAACAGGATTAAAATGTTTTGAGGCTTCTGATTCCACGTGTGATTTGAGATTTTCAGTATTGATTGATTAAGGGCCTCCTGTACTGCAGGCCAATTTTTTTTTTTTAACACCTGAGCCACCAAGGAAAAGTGGGCAAATTTTTAAAGACATTGTTATGAAATGTCACCTTCATTTTAAGTAAATAATATTCAGACAAAATCACTTCACCTCTAACCAATTATAATCACATTTATTCTTGTCATTTGTCAACTAGGTGTAGTGTTACAGATCTTTATTCACCTAAAATACAATGATTTTTTCATTTAAATTACATTTATTTGTGGTTACCTTTTATTGTAAAAAAAAAAAACAAACCTGCATAAAAATGTGCCATGGTGGTATTTGGTTTATTTTTAAATGTATGTATTTAAATAGAGAAAATGCGTTAAAGTAAGTAAATAATGTTATAACTGGTTTAAAATTATGGCTCATTAAGTATGGAATTTAGGGGTAGAACACTTATTTCTAAGAACCCTTGAAAAACCCCATTTTATTTTCAAGGAGCATCACACAGTGTTAAAGAATTTAACAGCCGAATTCCTAGAGCATGAAGATAGGCGATATGAAGAACAGAAAAATAACATACTGCTTTTTCTATTTGGGTTTTCAGAATCTTNCATTTATTCTTGTCATTTGTCAACTAGGTGTAGTGTTACAGATCTTTATTCACCTAAAATACAATGATTTTTTCATTTAAATTACATTTATTTGTGGTTACCTTTTATTGTAAAAAAAAAAAAAAAACCTGCATAAAAATGTGCCATGGTGGTATTTGGTTTATTTTTAAATGTATGTATTTAAATAGAGAAAATGGGTTAAAGTAAGTAAATAATGTTATAACTGGGTTAAAATTATGGCTCTTTAAGTATGGAATTTAGGGGTAGAACACTTATTTCTAAGAACCCTTGAAAAATCCCATTTTATTTTCAAGGAGCATCACACAGTGTTAAAGAATTTAATAGCCGAATTCCTAGAGCATGAAGATAGCCAATATGAAGAACAGGAAAATAACATACTGTTTTTTCTATTTGGGTTTTCAGAATCTTTGCAACTTGTAATTGAATAAGCTGGGCTCACAGAATCCAAAGAAAACAACCTCTTTCTTTCCCTACGACTGTCCTCCGTAACGGAGAAGGCAAGGGCCCCCCACTCCAGTGCTCTTGCCCGGAGAGTCCCAGGGGCGGGGAGCCTGGGCCGCAGTCCCCGGGGTCGCGCGACTGGGGCGCCTCGGGCGCAGCGCGGTCCTTCGGAAAGCCCCAGTGCGGCCGTGCCCCTCGCTTTCTGGCTAAGATCTGAGATCGTTACCGTCAGCAAGTGGCGCATTCTTGTCACTTCAGCATAAAATGTGCCATCTTCTGCGAGACTCGCACCTCGGCCGCTTACAGGGAAGCGGGGCTGCTCGAGGCGGTGCCCCGCGGGGAGGAGCGGAGCGCGGCCTCCAAGGCCCCGGTCCCCAGCGCTGCGAGGCCCCGGCCCCTGCGGAGCGCGGGGCAAGGCGGCGCCGAGGGCCGGGAGCGTCTCCGCGCGCGGCTCCCCGCTCGCAGTCCAGCGGGCAGACCCGCGGCTTCCGGCTCCGCTGCTGAGGTTCCCTGGCTGTGGATCCTTCTGTTCCAATCCACTTACTCGGTGCTCCCAGCTCCTCCTGCACCCCCCCGAGTGTCCGTCAGCATTTTCCAGGCTCCGTCCCTTGAGGTCTTCTCCTCCTGATGCCCTTTTAGGCACAGCCTGAGGCCACCCAGGCGCTGGCTCGGTCCCGGGGCTCACCCGCAGCGGGAGGCTGCCCCAGGACGGCCCTCCTCTCCCGCCCAGTGGGGGCAGACAGCCTCTGGGGCGGCTCTGATGACCCCTGCCTCCTGGCACTCGGGCCTCTGGGGAGAGCTGCCCCTCGACTGTGGACAGCAAGCCCTGTGCCCTGCTCTGAGCGGGTGCAGAATGGCGCGGGGGCCAAGAGGTGCGTGCGTGGGAGCGCCTTCTGATACCGCAGGGCACCGCAGCACTGCCTGCCTGCTTTCTCTATTTTTATTTTTTAATCATTTATTATTATTAAATTAATTAGCAGCTTTAAAGTTATTTTATTTTCTAGTGTATCTTTGCGGGTGCCGAGTCTTCGTGGCTGTGCCCAGCCTCCGCTCGCTGCAGCTGACCGGGCTCCTCACTGTGCTAATGCCTCCTGTTGCAGTCTTCGCGGCTTGTGGGCTCAGCTGCCCTGTGGCGTCTGGAACTTTCCAGACCAGGGGTCCGAGCCAGTCACCTGCATTAGTATGCAGCTTCTTAACCCCTGAACCCCAAGGGAAGCCCCCTGGGGTCGCTTTCTCTCCACCGCCAGCTCTGAGGAAGCAGGCAGCCGTGCTGGGGACCTCCACGCGGCAGGGAACCGGGGAAGCCTTTAGGTGTTGAGGGCAGCCTTAGCCAACAGCCCGCACAGACTGCCAGCTAACACCCAGCAGGAACACGGGGCGCTTGGTCCTGCAGCTACCAGGAACTGGATTCTGTCAGCAGCAGGGAAGCTTGCACGTGAATCCGCCTGCAGCCGAGCCTCAGCTGAGATCGAAACTTCGCCACACCTTCTCTGCAGCCTTGCCAGGCCTAGATGCGTAGGCGTCCGTCAAGCCACAGCCAGTCTCTTGTGCTGGTTCAAACCTCTGAGGCCGTGGCCGTGGGTCCTGCAGCGACAGGAACAGACGCTGGCCATCAGAGTTAGCAGCCCCGGCCGTGGCCTGTCTTGTTCCTCCCAGTGTGCTAGACTCGGGTCTGCGGTGACGCCCGTGCTGCCACTGCAGCCTGCCTCACTGAGCTTAGCCTTGAGGAGGGGTAAAGCCCCACAGGACTCCAGTAAGCTTCTTCCAACGGAATTCGGCAGCAAAGTTTTCGATTGATATGTGTGTGTGTGCTAAGTGGCTTCAGTGGTGTCTGACTCTGCAGCCCCGTGGACTGTAGCCCGGCAAGCTCCTCTGTCCATGGGATTCTGCAGGCGAGAACACTGGAGTGGGCTGCCGTGGCCTCCTCCGGGGGGGGCCTTCCCGACCCAGGGACCGAACCCTGGCCTCCCGTCTCTCCTCATTCAGCAGGCGGGTTCTTTCCCACTAGCTCCCCCTGGGAAGCCCTTTCAAGTAATAGACTGTTATGACATTCTCTTGGTTCCTTCTCAGTCTTCAAATTTATTTTCTGAACAAGTTGAGAAAACCACCTGGCTATTCTTTTGTAGTTTTTTCTTGGGTGAATGCGTAAATTCATGTTGTAAACTGGGAGTGAAGAACGGGGTGATGGAAGTGGCCTGTCCAGGTGCAAGCCATCAGGAAGAGAACGGTCTGGAGAAGCTTTCAAACAATGGCTGAACTGCCATCTACCCTTTATCATCCATGTGTAAGCAATTCTAAATCCTGATAATAAAATACTGCTCCAGAAAAGTCCAATCGGAAAATGGCCTGTTTCGGGGGCACATCCCTCCCACTGCCTGTCTTTGGTATGATGCTGTGTTATCTACTGTTTCTGGGCCTCAGATGAACTGGGCAGAGCGTCCTTCCTGCTTAAGTCCCGTTACCCGCGATGGACGATCAGTTCCCAGCTTCACAGTGCCCTCCGGGGCTGGGTCAAAGAAAACGACCCTTCCTTTGCTGCCATCTGCTGGGCAGTAGTAAAAAGTACCCTGGCCCCTGCAGGTTGCAAAACTCAATGGGTGGGGCCTCTTAGATCAGAGTGTTGTTCCACCTGCACCCTGATTTGTGGTGGTACTGTGTGTGTGTGTGTGTGTGTGTGTGTGTGTGCGCGCGCGCGTATGCCCGTGTGCATGCGCACAAATGTGTACATGCAGCTGTCAGAAAGCAGACGGAACATTCATTGTTTTCTAAGATTGAAGAGCTATGGCCAACCTAGACAGCATATTCAGAAGCAGAGACATTACTTTGGACTAAGGTCCATCTAGTCGAGGCTATGGTTTTTCCTGTGGTCATGGATGGATGTGAGAGTTGGGCTGTGAAGAAGGCTGAGCACCGAAGAACTGATGCTTTTGAACTGTGGTGTTGAAGACTCTTGAGAGACCCTTGGACTGCAAGGAGATCCAATCAGTCCATTCTGAAGATCAGCCCTGGGATTTCTTTGGAAGGAATGATGCTGAAGCTGAAACTCCAGGGCTTTGGCCACCTCATGTGAAGAGTTGACTCATTGGAAAAGACCCTGATGCTAGAAGGGATTGGGGGCAGGAGGAGAACAGGATGACCGAGGATGAGATGGCTGGATGGCATCACCAACTCGATGGACGTGAGTCTGAGTGAACTCCGGGAGATGGTGATGGACAGGGAGGCCTGGCATGCTACGATTCATGGGGTTGCAAAGAGTTGGACACGACTGAGCGACTGAACTGATCCTAACTGAAGATTGAAACAGGCTTCCTTAGTGGCTCAGTGGTGAAGAATCCACCTGCCAACACAGGAGATGCGGGTTTGATCCCTAGTCAGAAAGATCCCCTGGAGAAGGAAATGGCTACCCACGCCAGTATTCTTGCCTGGGAAATCCATGGACAGAGGAGCCTGGTGGACATGACTTAGCGCCTAAACAACAAGATGAAAAGAACTAAGGTGCATACTTTCCAGCATATACAGTAACCCCTGTACATATGGACGAGTTCTGTTCTGAGAGCACTCTCAGGAGTACAATTTGTTCCTAAGTCCAGCAAAGTTAGCCTAGGAGCCCAACCAACACAGGCAGCTCTACAGTGCTGTGACAGAAAGTGAAAGTCTCTCAGTCCTGTCTGACTCTTTGTGACCCATGGGCTGTATAGTCCATGGGATTCTCCAGGCCAGAGTGCTGGAGTGGGTAGTGTTTCCCTTCTCCAGGGTATCTTCCCCACCCAGGAATCGAACCGGGGTCTCCCGCATGGCAGGTAGATTCTTCACCAGCTAAGCTATCAGGGAAGACCCTGATATATAGGACTGTACGGTAATGAATTTATAATACTTTTCTCAGAAATAATACAGGAAAAACAAACACAAAAAATAAAACTTTTTAACCTTGCCATAGAGTAGCTTGGAAATTACAGTAGTACAGTAAACAAAAGTTGGCAGGCGGGGGCTGGCATCCAGGGAACAGGCGGGAAGCGTCACTGATGGAGGAGGGAGGCGAGCGGGGAGAAGGCAGAGCCGAGGGGTGGGCAGCGGGCGCCGGGGGCGAGCTGCGCGTGTTCACGCCTGACCTCGGCGGCCCGGGTCCGGTTCCTCGCTGGGCTCCGCTCCAGGTCCGCCTCCTGAGAAGGAGGGTCCAGGGCCGCGGGGCCCNAGGCGAGCGGGGAGAAGGCAGAGCCGAGGGGTGGGCAGCGGGCGCCGGGGGCGAGCTGCGCGTGTTCACGCCTGACCTCGGCGGCCCGGGTCCGGTTCCTCGCTGGGCTCCGCTCCAGGTCCGCCTCCTGAGAAGGAGGGTCCAGGGCCGCGGGGCCCGCCCTTCCCGTCGCAGACGGCGCTCGCATTCGGCGCGCCCGCGGCAGCTTCGCGCACCGGCCGCAGCTTCGCGCACCGGCCGCGTTCAGCCCCCGAGCCTCGTAAACCAGCGGTGCCGCCTCCACCAGAGCTGACTTCCGTGACTGGCCGTGCGAACACCGCGTCCCCGTGGGCAAGTCCACGATGCGAAGGTTCGCGTGCAGGGGCCTCCTGCCCTGCCTCTCCTTTGCTTGGTCTTGCAGGAGTTGCACCAGAAACCCGCTTGAGTGGGGCTGGGTGGGGCGCAGTGGAGAGGGCCAGGTTCTTCGCAGAAAATAAAGGAGTCAGGCGCGGAGGCAGGGAGCTAGCTTTCCATCTAGGAAGCAAGGCAGCAAACATGGCGGAAGGGGAGGGAAGGCGGCGAGAGCGCGGGGCAACGCCTGCTAGGCCCTCTTCCAAGTGATCCGTGCTTTCTCATCCTTTCCATATGCCTGTTCTTCAGCCGGTAAGGACTCTGCCGCCCCATGGACTGCAGCACGCCAGGCTNCGGGGAGAAGGCAGAGCCGAGGGGTGGGCAGCGGGCGCCGGGGGCGAGCTGCGCGTGTTCACGCCTGACCTCGGCGGCCCGGGTCCGGGTTCCTCGCTGGGCTCCGCTCCAGGTCCGCCTCTTGAGAAGGACGGTCCAGGGCCGCGGGGCCCGCCCTTCCGTCGCAGATGGCGCTCGCATTCGGCGCGCCCGCGGCAGCTTCGCGCACTGGCCGCGTTCAGCCCCCGAGCCTCGTAAACCAGCGGTGCCGCCTCCACCAGAGCTGACTTCCGTGACTGGCCGTGCGAACACGCGCGTCCCCGTGGGCAAGTCCACGATGCGAAGGTTCGTGTGCAGGGGCCTCCTGCCCTGCCTCTCCTTTGCTTGGTCTTGCAGGGGTTGCACCAGAAACCCGCTTGAGTGGGGCTGGGTAGGGCGCAGTGGAGAGGGCCAGGTTCTTTGCAGAAAATAAAGGAGTCAGGCGCGGAGGCAGGGAGCTAGCTTTCCATCTAGGAAGCAAGGCAGCAAACGTGGCGGAAGGGGAGGGAAGGCGGCGAGAGCGCGGGGCAACGCCTGCTAGGCACTCTTCCAAGTGATCCGTGCTTTCTCATCCTTTCCATATGCCTGTTCTTCAGCCGGTAAGGACTCTGCCGCCCCATGGACTGCAGCACGCCAGGCTCCTCTGTCCTCCACTGTCTCTAGGAGTCTGCTCAAACTCATGCCCATCAAGTCAGNTCTTCCAAGTGATCCGTGCTTTCTCATCCTTTCCATATGCCTGTTCTTCAGCCGGTAAGGACTCTGCCGCCCCATGGACTGCAGCACGCCAGGCTCCTCTGTCCTCCACTGTCTCTAGGAGTCTGCTCAAACTCATGCCCATCAAGTCAGGGATGCCATCCAAACATCTCATCCTCTGTGGTCCCCGTCTCCTGCCCTCAGTTTCCCCAGGGTATTAGGATTCTTTCTCCAGTGAGGTGGCTCTTCACATCAGGTAGCCAAAGTATTGGAGCTTCAGCCTCAGCATCAGTCCTTCCAATGAATTTTCAAGGTTGATTTCCTTTAGAATTTCATGCTTTGATCTCTTTGCTGTCCAAGGGACTCTCAAGAGTCTTCTCCAGCACCACAGTTCAAAGCATCCTGTGTTGTTCGAGAATGATCTATATATTCAAAGAAAAAGGAACACAATATCTCAAAGAGACATTTTCATTTCCATGTTTATTAAAGCCTAATTCACAAAGCTAATGTGTGGAAACAAGCTAAGTATCCACCCAGATGAATGGATAAAAATATCAGAAAAACATACATATATATCTGAGAAAAGAGGCACTGACATTGACTCATTAAACATACGGTCACTGTCTTTAATGCCATGGTTATTTGATTTAATGTCTCCTATTGTTTATAAAGAGCTAGTTAGATCAGTTTTAAGTTCTTGGAGAAAATAACATGATTCTTATATACAGAAAAGATTACAAGACCCTGGCACTCTGCACGCGCGGCTCTCCCATTACCGCGGGGACAGGTTTTCCGGAACACTTCTCTGTTGCCCTGTTGGTGGCATCACGCCTCTTATCAATGGTGCAGGAGACGCTGTCCCCGCTGTGTGAGGATGTGATGGCAGAATGAACACACCCTGTGGAATCACAGAAAGGCCGTAGGTGAGTCAGCCAGATAACCTCGGGGCTTCTCTTTATCCACACAGTCTCATTATTAGGCCAATGCTTTCTTCTCTGAATTCAGTCTTGAGGTCTGTAGCTGAGTTTCTCAAGTGCTGCTTAGATCAGGCTAGAGTGAGGAAGAGCCTCTGGCAATGGCTTTGGCATGAGAAGCGGCCCTGCTGCTGCGGGCTTCCGGGTGGACCCATCCTACACGTGGACGTGATGCCCAGCACGCCGGGTAAAGCAGAGCATCGCTGGAGAACGCGGAGCACCTCTTCCAAGCCCGGATGGTGTCCACGCTGTGGCAGCAACACACCCACATCACTGGCCTGCTCGCCGTGGCCACAGCGCTGCGAAAGCCTGCTGACCCAGGATGGCAGCAGTCACTGGAGACTAAGGCAAATGCTGGCCCTTCTGCCACAAACTCGCTGTGAACTGGAGTGTTTGCGGGGCGGGAGGGGGGACCAGNGCCCAGCACGCCGGGTAAAGCAGAGCATCGCTGGAGAACGCGGAGCACCTCTTCCAAGCCCGGATGGTGTCCACGCTGTGGCAGCAACACACCCACATCACTGGCCTGCTCGCCGTGGCCACAGCACTGCGAAAGCCTGCTGACCCAGGATGGCAGCAGTCACTGGAGACTAAGGCAAATGCTGGCCCTTCTGCCACAAACTCGCTGTGAACTGGAGTGTTTGCGGGGCGGGAGGGGGGACCAGAATGGGACAAGGACCAGGCGTTACACGCCCAAAGCCACTGCTCCTCGGGGTGCACGCTCCCCGGCTCTGCCCCCGCGGGTTAGTGGGGCAGCACTTCCCGCTGTGAACTGACTCTAGGAGCAGAAGGAAGCATGGGCACAGATGCCACGATAAGAGCGCGACAGAGTCTGTTCCCGTGTGCAGACGCGTCACTTCACGAGAGTGAAATGCTTCACGTCACAGAGCCACAAAACCATTAGAAATTGCTGAGAAACACTGCCTTCTCGGGTCTTAAAATGCGAAAGTTCACTAACAAAGTTGACATAGTTAGTCAATCTCTCTTCTATGAGGAAATGCTGTGGGGTTGAAGGTTGAGGTGCAGCCTGGAAGCTCCAAAAGGAAGTAAAGATGAGCAGAATGCTGTAGAAAAGGAGCAGAAAGTGGTCTCACTAGACAGTTGCTAATTTGCCATTTGACTTCGGGCAGCCCAGGTCTACACCTGGGCTTTTGGGTAAGGAAACTAAGGAACATGTCTGGGGGGTTAATGTCCATCTTCTCACTGTGGAACCCCTAATTCTTGGAAGACCCTGCTCCTCCTAGTGCCTGCATTCTCTCTCCTCCCAGTCCCTAACCCCCACGATCTCACGTTCTTCCTGCTTAGCAGCCAGGAGGAGCTGAGCGGGTCTCCAGGTGAGAGAGGTGTGCCCCCACTGACAGGAGTCTGAGACCCTGACTTTCCTCAGAGGCCCAGGGAAGGGTCCTCACATCGGGTGACGGAGTAACATCTGGCAGTCTCCAGGACCTCTGCACTGTGAACTGTTCTCCAGTCTGGACCAAGAGGGGATGCCCCTTGAGGTAACAAGGATGGAGGAAAATAGCCTTTCTTTATCTATCATGGTCAGCAGAATTCTAAGATAACCCCGAGTAACCCATGCCCCTGTATGATGCCCTCCTCTTGAGTTCCAGGTGGGACCCGTGTATAGGATGGGCTATCCCTCCTGTGAGTAGGTTACTCATCAGTTGCTTTTGAGTTGATCAAAAGTGGCATGTTCCTGGATGAGCTTGACCCAATCACATGGACTCTTTAGAAGAGCCTTAAAGCTTCAGAAATGTTAGCTCTCCTGCTGTCTCAACGTAGAAGTAAGTTTTCCTGATTCCATTGTGGAGAGGAAATCAATTCTGTTTCATGAGCTTGCAGAGGAGCTACCCCACATCCAAGGTCAAGGGCGGCGGCCGAGAGGAGCTGCCCCATGTCCAAGGTAAGGAGCAGCGGCTGCAAGTTGCTGGAGTAGCAAAGCTGCTGGACGTGAAGAGATACCCCACATCCAAGGTAAGAGAAACCCAAGTGAGACAGTAGGTGTTATGAGAGGCATCAGAGGGCAGACAGACTGAAACCCCAATCACAGACAACTAGCCAATCTGATTGCACGGACCACAGCCTTGTCTAACCCAATGGAACTAAGCCATGCCTGTGGGGCCACCCAAGACAGACGGGTCATGGTGGAGAGTTCTGACAGAAAGTGGTCCACTGGAGAAGGGAATTGCAAACCACTTCACTATTCTTGCCCTGAGAACCCCATGAACAGCATGAAAAGGCAAAATGGTAGGATACTGAAAGAGGAACTCCCCAGGTCAGTAGGTGCCCAATATGCTCCTGGAGATCAGTGGAGAAATAACTCCAGAAAGAATGAAGGGATGGAGCCAAAGCAAAACCAACACCCAGTAGTGGATGGGACTGGTGACAGAAGCAAGGTTCGATGCTGTAAAGAGCTATATTGCATAGGAACCTGGAATGTTAGGTCCATGAATCAAGGCAAATTGGAAGTGATCAAACAGGAGATGGCAGGTGTGAACACTGACATTGTAGAAATCAGCGAACTAAGATGGACTGGAATGGGTGAATTTAATTCAGATGACCATTATATCTACTACTGTGGGCAGGAATCCCTTAGAAGAAATGGAGTAGCCATCACGGTCAACAAAAGAGTCCAAAGTGCCATACTTGAATGCAATCTCAAAAACGACAGAATGATCCTTGTTCATTTCCATTCAATATCACGGTAATCCAAGTCTATGCCCTGACCAGTAACGCTGAAGAAGCTGAAGTTGAACAGTTCTATGAAGACCTAGAAGACCTTCTAGAACTAATACCCAAAAACGATGTCCTTTTCATTATAGGGGACTGGAATGCAAAAGTAGGAAGGCAAGAAACACCTGGAGTAACAGGCAAATCTGGCCCTGGCGTACAGAATGAAGCAGGGCAAAGGCTAACAGAGTTCTGCCAAGAGCATGCACTGGGCATAGCAAACACCCTCTTCCAACAACACAAGAGAGGACGCTACACGTGGACATCACCAGATGGTCAAAATCAGATTCATTATATCCTTTCCAGCCNAAGTTGAACAGTTCTATGAAGACCTAGAAGACCTTCTAGAACTAATACCCAAAAACGATGTCCTTTTCATTATAGGGGACTGGAATGCAAAAGTAGGAAGGCAAGAAACACCTGGAGTAACAGGCAAATCTGGCCCTGGCGTACAGAATGAAGCAGGGCAAAGGCTAACAGAGTTCTGCCAAGAGCATGCACTGGGCATAGCAAACACCCTCTTCCAACAACACAAGAGAGGACGCTACACGTGGACATCACCAGATGGTCAAAATCAGATTCATTATATCCTTTCCAGCCAAAGATGGAGAAGCTCTATATAGTCAGCAAAAACAGGACCAGGAGCAGACTGTGGCTCAGATCATGAACTCCTTATTGCCAAATTCAGACTGAAATTGAAGAAAGTGGACAAAAGCACTAGACCATTCAGGTACGACCTAAATGAAATCCCTTGACTATACAGTGGAAGTGAGAAATAGATTTAAGGGACTAGATCTGATAGACAGAGTGCCTGATGAACTATGGATGGAAGTTTGTGACATTGTACAGGAGACAGGGATCAAGACTATCCCTAAGAAAAATGCAAAAAAGCAAAATGGCTGTCTGAGGAGGCCTTACAAACAGCTGTGAAAATAAGGAAAGCAAAAAGCAAAGGAGAAAAGGAAAGATACAAGCATCTGAATGCAGAGTTCCAAAGAATAGCAAGAAGAGATAAGAAAGCCTTCCTCAGAGATCAATGCAAAGAGATAGAGGAAAACAACAGAATGGGAAAGACTAGAGATCTCTTCAAGAAAATTAGAGATACTAAGGGAACTTTTCATGCAAAGATGGGCTCGATAAAGGACAGAAATGATGTGGACCTAACAGAAGCAGAAGATATTAAGAAGAGATGGCAAGAATACACAGAACTGTACAAAAAAGATCTTCATGACCCAGATAATTACGATGGTGTGATCACTCACCTAGACCCAGACATCCTGGAATGTGAAGTCAAGTGGGCCTTAGGAAGCATCACTATGAACAAAGCTAGTGGAGGTGATGGAATTCCAGTTGAGCTGTTTCAAATCCTGAAAGATGATGCTGTGAAAGTGCTGCACAAAATATGCCAGCAAATGTGGAAAACTCAGCAGTGGCCACAGGACTGGAAAAGGTCAGTGTTCATTCCAATCCCAAAGAAAGGCAATGCCAAAGAGTACTCAAACTACGGCACAATTAATTGTACTCATCTCACATGCTAGTAAAGTAATGCTCAAAATTCTCCAAGCCAGGCTTCAGCAATATGTGAACTGTGAACTCCCTGATGTTCAATCTGGTTTTAGAAAAGGCAGAGGAACCAGAGATCGAT